>JASPKZ010002151.1:0-101023 GCA_030220185.1 Diploptera punctata | reverse complement strand
AAATTAAGACATCTATAATAATTACACATGGAATCTTTAGAAAACAAAATTTCTGATTATAAGTCAAGATGGATACAACATGTTCATCGAATGGAAGATCACAGAATACCCAAACTAATGTTAAGATATCAACCTGCAGGAAGAAGAAGACCAGGACGTCCACTCAAAAGACTTCTGGATGGTGTTTCTCTTGAGGCCGAAACAGGTCAACAAATGGCCTAAATTCGTGAATGTACTATGATGATGATGATAAATAAGTTGCTAATTATTGGTACCATCTTACCTTGTATTCAGTCTTATTTCCCGTAAAATACGATGTTACCTAAGTACAGTGTTTCTATGGATGACAGTTCCGTACACAATTCAGTCATATGGCGGGTAAAAGTAGCACCATGGTTCCCCCAATAGACGGATTCGGCGGAGTAATACCTTATAGAAGTTTGTTTACAGTACAACTGGAACTTAGCTCGGAATTAATATAATCTGCTCGCTTTTTAATCGTATGATTGTAATCTTTGATTCTCGCAGTGTTGACAATTTAGCCACTTTGTAACTAGATCAGGCCATTTTCAAAGCATAACTAGCTACAAATTTGTGAAAAAGCCACTAATAGCTTTTATGACCATTTGTCGCACTTTCTTTAACTACTTGCAACCATTTTATTACAATTTGATTATTTTGATATATATAGACGATATTTTAAATAAATAGAAAGTTTTAGTAAATCCAGGAATAAGAATGGATAATAAAATGTGCATAAATAATCTTCTATTTGCTGACGATGTAATCATAATACAGAAAAATGAAGACGACTTACAGAAATCAATGCATGCATTAAATGAAATATGTAAATTATACGATCTAAAGATTTCTGTAAGGAAAACGAAGACATGGCTTTTAGAGGAAGAGATCCAGTGAGATCCAAAATTATTTTAGAAAATCAAAGTATAGAACAGGTGTCTAGTTTCAAATATTTGGGCTGTGATGTTGGCTACAATGTGGAAAGAGATATTGACTCCAAAATAAATAAATTTCAGACGGTGTGTGAACAATACAGAGAACATTCAAAAATAAAATTAGAAAAGAAACCAAGATAAAAATGTATAATTTTATGGCGGTTCCCACAATATTGTTTAGATGTGAAACTTGGGCTCCAGTGAAAAGACAGAAGGATAGAATACAGATGGCAGAGATGCGGTTCCTAAGACAAGTAAAAGGATGTACAAGACTTGATAGAATAAGAAATGAGGATATAAGAGAAGAATTGAAAGTACAGCCTTTATTGGATAAAGTCACGAATTACAGACAGAAATGGATTGATCACATGGATGGAATGAGTAAGGAGAGATATCCATTGTTAGCAAGAAATTATCAAGCAAGAGGAAGGCGTGATGTTGGAAGACCTAGAAGACGTTGGGCTGATGCAATATGAAGTCGGAACGGGCAATTGCCTAATCCCTGGAGTGATGATGATGATGATGATTTTGTATAAATTTTGTAATCATAATGGATGGAGATAGATAGAATTTGCGACTACAAAAATAAATTAAGCAAAATGCGTACCTTATTTCCAAGAACATACCCAAATAAACGTGGTCATCCTCTGATGGTATTACTATTAAACTATTACTATTCTTATTACTATTTTTATAGTGAGTTAGACATTGTTTTAATGCAGAACAGGCTCAAGTCTATATAAACGAGGAAGTAAATAGTGACTCAGACCAACACCCAGTGAGAGAAAGAAATAAACAAAGAATTTCCCATAGAAATATAATTTCTTGTGAGAAGAGAATAAAAATATAACTTGGATAAACTTAAAACGAAAATAAATTATTTTATTAAATTCAGAATTACAGAATCTTTCGTTGTAATAAAATATTTATTTCTTCAAATACATTTTATATTCATAATTTAGTCACCATATTATAAATTCCAATAAAGTAAAAAAAAATCTTGTTCTCTTCTTCTTCTTCTTTTAATTTGTAGGATTTTTATCCTGTTTATTTCCAAAATCACTCCTCGGAAGAAGACGTATTGGATGTGCATTTACCGTCCATCCATCTCTTATGGACAAAATTATATTTAAGACGTAAAGATATTTAACAACAAGATACAGTGGAAAGAACATGTAGAAAGAATGGAAGAAAGTAGATTACCAAATAAAATCTTCCATTAATTTCCAAGAGGAAGAAGAGATGTCGGACGTCCTCGGAAGAGATGGTCTTAGATCCATTAGTGAAGACAGAACAGGCAATTCTTGCCTAAACCAGGAAGTGAAGAAGAAGATTGGCAAGTTCTTTTTTTAAGTTTTAAAACACAGCATCATTCACAGATAAAGTTGAATTTTAGCCATTTGTAGCTATTTTTAGGTAAAAGATTTAGCCACTTTTTCTCACTGGGTGTTGGCAACCCTGGATTCTCGGCTGTGTTGGCAGTTTATGACTGCAGGAGATTGTTGTTCGTTATACCACATATGTTTCCAAATTCCATTTTAACAGTGCTAAAATGAGTGAAATCTGTGTGGAGAAATGGTGGAATGAAATTTGTGGCGGAAGAAACTCCGAGAGAAATCTGCCCACATTCCGTTTCGTCCACCTCGAACCAAGCCGCGAACTGGAGACCCTAGCAATGAGAGGCGAGTGTCTAACCACCTTCTCCACGTATATTAGCCGCTAAACTATTTTTAATCGAGAATGTTTTTATTTCGACATTTGAATGCCTTGAAAATCCCATTCAGCCACTTTCTGACACTATGGAACCGTCAAGTTCGAGACCGCGTGGACATAAGCTCTCCACACACCCCTATCTTGAGAAAATGTTTTCCAATCATCCCCTGTATAATCTACTTCCCTCAAATCATAGTTATTGTTATTCTCCCACCTCATTCTTTTGGTCTACCAACTCGGCGTTATTCCTCTGGTTTTCCTACAAGAAGTCCCGCGCCGTAGCCGAATGGTTAAAGCAAGAAGCTTTGGCGCAGAGCTACGGGACTAGCGCTGGTTCGAGTCCCCGTGGGGGAAGACATTTATCATGGAATTTCGGTCAGAATGAGACCGATACCCGCCCAGCATCGGGAGGCATTTGGGTAGCTACAATAAGTAGCGACTCCGGGTTGATAAGACCAGCTATAACGGCGGGGGGATCCGACATACTGAACACGTGTCATCCCTACACTGGCTTGTGATCGTCTATCTCTGTGATTAACACATGTGGATGTGAGGCCAGCAGCCGGATAATAGGCCAAGGACCTTATAGGGCTGTCGCGCTTGGAGGTTTTTTCCTACAAGAGTGTTTCATACCCCCCTTTCATTCCCTATTCGTGCCACATGTCCTGCCCATCGCAGTCTACGAGACTTATGTGTTCTTATTATATCTGGCTTCCTATAAAGACCATGTAGCTTACTGTTTGATAGTCTTCTCTATTCACCTGTCTCTTCATCTCTCTTTGGTCCAAACATTTTCCTAAGAACTTTATTCTCAAATACTCGTAATCTTTTCTTCATCCTTAAAATATGAGTCCATGTTTCACATCCTTAGAATTGGAAGAATAACAGTTTTATATATTTTTAGTTTAACTTTTTTTTAAACGAGTTGAGACGACATAAGTCCCTGTAATACATAATAGCATGCATTTCCAGAATTGAGTCTATGTTTAATTTCTTTGTGCATCTCATTCCTATTTGTGATTATTGTTCCTAGGTATTTGAATTCAGCCACTTCCTCAAACTTTCCCTCATTTGTCATTAACTGTCCATTTCCATTATGTAATGTATTTTTATGTGTGAACAGGTATTTAATTTTATTTATGTCTATTTCCATTCCCAATTTCTTAGTGTTACCCAAAAGAGTGTGCATGTTGATGACTCCATTACACTTGAAATTTAAACATGGCAGCCAATAGTAATGTTTTTCGTAACTGCATAGAATTTTCCGGCCATGTTATATATAATTGTTAACCTTGGCCTCAATTCGTGTATGGAAGAGTTGTAGGAAACATTGAGTATGTAAACCAAGTCATTTAACTGTAAAATATCTCTTCAGAAATGTAAGTAAATTGTAAACAAACATTCTGTAAGATTCCAAGATCCGCACAATGAGTGGAAATAATATAACTGTAGGCTTTCACGGCCGGCGTCTTGATCCCTATTAGGTTCGTCTTCCGGGCATATAGGCCGTGGTCCAGTCGTTCTTCTGCTCGACGTTTCGTCTACTGCTGCGGTAGACATCTTCAGGAGATACTGCGTGCTCTCTGTGAACTCCTCAACAGTCGGCTGCAGAGTCTGCAGCCGACTGTTGAGGAGTTCACAGAGAGCACGCAGTATCTCCTGAAGATGTCTACCGCAGCAGTAGACGAAACGTCGAGCAGAAGAACGACTGGACCACGGCCTATATGCCCGGAAGACGAACCTAATAGTGGAAATAATATTCCATCCATCTATAGTCATTCTGCCCGAGAGCAGGCCTTTCACTGCAATCATAGCATTTTCATGCTATGTTTTGCAGCTTTACTAGGGAATTATAGGTGTGGTAGCTTCCCGTTGGTTTCCACACCCGTAAAGGATCATGATGATGTCTTGTAAGTCCATGTTCCCCTTAAAAGAGATTTAGGCGCTCTCCCCCTACAGGGAAGAATTTGCACCATACTAATTTAGTTACACTTGTTTTCGTATAGATGTCATTTTGAGTGGTCCGTGGTCAGCGTTCCGCCTCATACTGACATCTAGGAAACCAAGGTAGTACTAGGACGGGAAAATTCGGCAAATTTTGCTTAGATGTCTTTTCATTCAGGCTTAAGGATCTCTGACGAGCCTGAAATCGAGACCCACGGCTTAAAGTCCCTCCCGGGGACCCCGGCCGTGTTTGAACCCGCGACCCTTGGGACCAGAGGCAAGGAGCATAACCACTAGTCCACCGCGGCCGATGATGATGATAATGATAAAAATGATGATGGCAGGACGGTATTCAGGTACCGTGGGGCTCTGAGCTTCCTCACATTTATCTTACAGGTGAGGAAAAACCCTGAGAAAACCTCACCCACGAGCCTGTTCTGACCGGGAATCAAACCCGGGCCTGCTGCGTGACAAGGCAGCATGCTACCTCGAGATCACAGCGGTGAACGAAATAATATTAGGGCCCATAATTTGAAACATCGTGTCATGTTTGCAGCTTTACTAGGGTCACATAGGTGTGTGTTTGTTTCCACACCCCACTCTCTCTTTTGCATTCTAGAGTCTTAAAAGATCTTGAGAACGTCACGAGGGGCCCCACTTGGAGGTGAGGAGAGTGGATTTGGCTAAGTTACACCCTGTTTAGTTTTACTACATTTTAATATCTCTTTAGAGCGATTCCCTTAAAAATAAAATTTGTTAAATTTTAAAAACTGTAGTTGTTTCAAATCATGTTATTGCATTATGTCAATACTCTATTAATAACATTGTTAAATTCCAATTATCAGAAATCAACAAACAATGGACATGGAGCAAACAAATGCATACAATCCGGAATGGATGAGAAACTTGCTGCTCCGTGTTTTGATAGGAGATAGTAATAATGGAACTAAAATGAAGTCTTGGAGAATGGAATCAGCGAGCAAGCCAGGCACTAGTTTTTCTAGTATTGTTTACAGAATTATTGTACAACTGACAAAAGAAGAAACATTTGAAACTAGAAATCTCATTGTTAAAGTTGGGAAAAGTATGGAGAAAATTTCTAAGGTTGGTATTAATCAATGTAAGTATATTATATGTTTCAATTCCACCCGCTGCATTTTTTAAGCTTCGAGTAATGGCGGATTACGATGAACGTTCGCTGATGCTGCGTTGCGTTACGTTGCGTTGAGAGGGCAAGCTACAACGCACAATTTGATGAGGTGTATCATGATTAACGTTTATGGTAAGGTGAAATATGGTATAGACATTATGGTAGTACGTACATTGTTATCATATTTCTTTCCAAATAGCTTCCTTTTTACACGCTTTATATTAGTTTGACCTGTATCTCTATCTATGTAACTTAATCTTTCAACGCGATTTTCACCCACTTAAAATAATTGGATCGACTTGAAATTTTGTATACTTGTAAATGACTCGTGACAATACAATAATTTCATATTTATTTCCTAAATTCCTGGCCAGAATCATCAGAAAATCAAAAAAAGTGTCTTTGTATTTATGTAACGGAATCTTTGAACGCGATTTTCACCCACTTAGAAACATAGGATAGACTTGAAACTTTGTATACTTGTATATGACCCGTGACAATAGAATAAGTTCATATTTATTTCCTAAAATCCTTGCTAGAATCATCAGGAAATCAAAAAAGTGTCTTTGTATTTATGTAATGGAATCTTTGAACACGATTTTCACCCACTTAGAAACATTGGATCGACTTGAAACTTTGTGTACTTATAACGGACCCGTGACACTACAATAATTTCATATTTTGTGTCTAAAATCCTGGCCAGAATTTTCAGAAAAACAAAAAAATTAAAACTGGTATAATAGGTTGCGGACTTGTCGACTTTTTAGTCAATCGTTGTAAGAGCTCAGTTGGTGGAGAGTTGAGCTAGTGTAATATGATTCTAGTAATCCATAGGTCGCTGGTTCAAATCCGGCTGGGAGGATTTTTTTACAAGAGTATTACTTCTAGCTCATACTACAATAGTATCGAATTTAAAGATATTTACATTTTTATCTTATTCTGTAAAATATTAAAGATAAAAAATAAATAATAGTTTTAAAAAACTAAAACAACACGCTTTATTAGATAACCGAACTCAAAAATGAAAAATTATTTTAATTTCCAACACGCTTGGGATACATTTAAAGTGGTCAACAAAAAAATCATCTCCAACACATATAGAATAAAACTAGAGTTATCAACAAAAATAAAATAATTTTACCATCAAAAGCGTGGGGTGCTTTTTATGATTTTTACATGTTCTTCTTAGAGACTTTACTTTTACCAATATCTGTTTATTATCAAATATATCATTTCATATAGAGCACCCCACGCTTTTGATGGTAAAATTATTTTATTTTTGTTGATAACTCTAGTTTTATTCTATATGTGTTGGAGATGATTTTTTTGTTGACCACTTTAAATTTATTCCAAGCGTGTTGGAAATTAAAATAATTTTTCATTTTTGAGTTCGGTTTTCTAATAAAGCGTGTTGTTTTAGTTTTCCAAAACCATAATTTATTTCCTTCTTTTTGTTGTATATAAATTCCTGCGATGGCAGAAACTCGACAAGTACATCGTCTCTCGTGTTGACGATAAGTACATCGTCTCTCATGTTGACGATAAGTACATCGTCTCTCGTGTTGACGATAAGTACATCGTCTCTCATGTTGACGATAAGTACATCGTCTCTCGTGTTGACGATAAGTACATCGTCTCTCGTGTTGACGATAAGTACATCGTCTCTCGTGTTGACGATAAAGTACATCGTCTCTCGTGTTGACGATAAGTACATCGTCTCTCGTGTTGACGATAAGTACATCGTCTCTCATGTTGACGATAAGTACAAATCGTCTCTCGTGTTGACGATAAGTACATCGTCTCTCGTGTTGACGATAAGTACATCGTCTCTCGTGTTGACGATAAGTACATCGTCTCTCGTGTTGACGATAAGTACATCGTCTCTCGTGTTGACGATAAGTACATCGTCTCTCGTGTTGACGATACGATAATACATCGTCTCTCATGTTGACGATAAGTACATCGTCTCTCATGTTGACGATAAGTACATCGTCTCTCATGTTGACGATAAGTACATCGTCTCTCATGTTGACGATAAGTACATCGTCTCTCGTGTTGACGATAAGTACATCGTCTCTCATGTTGACGATAAGTACATCGTCTCTCATGTTGACGATAAGTACATCGTCTCTCGTGTTGACGATAAGTACATCGTCTCTCGTGTTGACGATAAGTACATCGTCTCTCGTGTTGACGATAAGTACATCGTCTCTCGTGTTGACGATAAGTACATCGTCTCTCGTGTTGACGATAAGTACATCGTCTCTCGTGTTGACGATAAGTACATCGTCTCTCGTGTTGACGATAAGTACATCGTCTCTCGTGTTGACGATAAGTACATCTTCTCTCATGTTGACGATAAGTACATCGTCTCTCTGTGTGACGATAAGTACATCGTGTCTCGTGTTGACGATAAGTACATCGTGTCTCGTGTTGACGATAAGTACATCGTCTCTCGTGTTGACGATAAGTACATCGTCTCTCGTGTTGACGATAAGTACATCGTCTCTCGTGTTGACGATAAGTACATCGTCTCTCGTGTTGACGATAAGTACATCGTCTCTCATGTTGACGATAAGTACATCGTCTCTCGTGTTGACGATAAGTATATCGTCTCTCGTGTTGACGATAAGTACATCGTCTCTCGTGTTGACGATAAGTACATCGTCTCTCGTGTTGACGATAAGTACATCGTCTCTCGTGTTGACGATAAGTACATCGTCTCTCGTGTTGACGATAAGTACATCGTCTCTCGTGTTGACGATAAGTACATCGTCTCTCGTGTTGACGATAAGTACATCGTCTCTCGTTGTTGACGATAAGTACATCGTCTCTCGTGTTGACGATAAGTACATCGTCTCTCGTGTTGACGATAAGTACATCGTCTCTCGTGTTGACGATAAGTACATCGTCTCTCGTGTTGACGATAAGTACATCGTCTCTCGTGTTGATATAGTTATTAAAATATCAAAATATTGTAATTTATTTAACAACAATCAACTAGAAACAAAAACGCGGGAATCATCAATGTCACGTGGTTTGAAACAATATTACGTTACGTTAGCGTTTATTGAAGCTTGATCTTGCCAATGTACAGCTAACGCCATCATGCGGCGTACTCTGCAAACGTTCATCGTAATATGATACGTGGAAGGTGTGTTTGATAAACATGAACGAACTCAAACGCAACGCAACGTCAACGAACGTCGATCGTAATCCCACCATTACGCAAGGATGACGTTGAATAAGTAAAAGGAAAAGTAATTATAAATTTATATTTTTTAGATACCCCGTGCTGATTCCCCGGCGTTGCCCGGGAATCTACTTATCCCGATCTTCTTGGCATAAATGAGCTGAAATACGAAAATTAATGTGTTTTATGTTTAGTTAAATAGGTAGAATGAAACATTTATATCGTAATATTTTTTAGATACCTCGTTTACCCGGCGTTGCCCGGGAATCTACTCATCCCGATCTTCTTGGCATAAATGAGCTGAAAGACAACAATGAATGTACTTCTTATGATTAGTTGAATAAGTAAAATGAAACATAATTATAAATGTATATCGCCGTAGCAGAGCGGTTATGGTAGGAAGCCTTGGCGCAGAGCTACGGGACTTGCGCTGATTCGAGTCTCCATGGGGGAAGAAATTTTCTCATGGTATTTCGGCCAGTATGGGACCGGTGCCCACCCAGCATCGTGAGGCAATTGGGTAGTACAATAAGTAGCGGCTCCAGGTTGAGGAACCAGCTATAACGGCTGGGGGACTCGACATACTAACCACATGTCACCCCTACACTGGCTGTTGATCATCTACCTCTGTGATTGACACATGTGGATGTGAAGGGCCAGCAGCCGGCTGGTAAAAGGGCAACCGCTGAAAAGTGGAAAGACCCTCAATCGGAATATCGTAATTATTTTAAGATTCCTCCTGATGATTGCCCGGGAATCTACTTATCTCGATCTTCTTGGTATAAATGCTGTATCAACCTGCAGGAAGAAGAAGAGCAGGACGTCCACTCAAAATACTTCTGGATGGTGTTTCTCTTGAGGCCGAAACAGGTCAACAAATGGCCTAAATTCGTGAATGTACTATGATGATGATGATGATGAAAAGACAAAATTCGTTATTGTGAGTTATCCGTAAAAGAATACCCGCTGCTATGCTTGCACAGGAATCTACGTACTTGTCTCGATCTTCTTGGCATCAATGAAAGACAAAAATGGTTATTGTGAGTTATCCGTAAGAGATAAACATATGCTGCCTTGCGGACTTTTTTATAGAGATTTTTTTAGATATTCAATTCTGTGTATTTTTTATGATTTAGGCAGCGTAAGCCATTTAATGGTCCAAAGAGCTACTACTTTATTCACGTTTTCCACTACAAAGGGCGATTTTTAAGGGTGTAGGAGTTGAGTATCACAACTCTCTTATAGCCTATGTTCATCCCGGGAATCTCCTGAACATTTTGGTAAACGGATGAACAGTATGGCCGTGCATAATGTACGAACAAACAAACAAACATTAATTTATATATATATATATATATATATATATAAAATCCGTTTATCCAATGCTTACAGGTTGTCAATTCGACATTTCTGGGGTCTTCCTGGCATTGGCGTATAAAATGTACTTTTATAAATTCGAAAATGATCGTGATCAAGCAGTCAAACATAAATGTCTGTTCCAGTCTCTTTATCCATACAGTACTCTTCTAATTGGTCGAGTTTTGCTTCGTATACCAACTGGGTGACTGAATTTTTTAGTATATCTTCCCAGGTTTATTTTAATACCATAAACTGAATATTATTTTGGAATGTCAAAAAATGGGACCGCTAGAGCGATTTTTTAAATTTTTGTTTCAGAGGAACTCCTACACGTAATGGTCCGATTTTGTTGGTCAACGAACTCCACCTTGCTGTTTAATTAATTGCCATATGGCAATATAACTTGAATGATTAAGTTTCGTAGATTATGACGGGCAGGACATGTGGTACGAATGTGAAATGAAAGTGGGGAATGCAAACTTCTTGTGGGAAAATCAGAGGGGAAGGCCAAGAATGAAGTGGAGAGAATGAGATTAACCAAGATTTGATGGAAGTAGATTATACAGGGGATTATTGGAAAACATTAAGTCGGGAGTGGAATGAATGGGGAGTTTATGTTCGCGCGGTCATAAACTTACAGGCTAAGTAACGCCAGTGAGTTAGTTAGTTAGATGTGATTCAAACTAAATTCCAATGGAGACGATATTTTACATGATTTAATGGAAGTTTACTTGGATTCTATGCCACTGTACCACCTACAGAAATTAAAATAAAACCGGAAAAGCACGCAATTTATTGTTGCAAATTAATATATATAAATTAATGTTGTTTGTTTGTTTGTTTGTGCTTTATGCGCGGCCGTACCGTTGATCCTATTTTGATGGAGCTTTTTGCAAAATGTTCAGGAGATTTCCGGGATGAACATAGGCTCTAAGAGAGTTGTTATACTCAACTCCTACACCCTTAAAATCGCCCTTTATAGTGGAAAACGTGATAAAAGTAGCTCTTTGGACGCTTAAATGGCTTACGCTCCCTAAATCATAACAAATACATAAAATTAATGTACAAAGAATTGAATATCTCAAAAAGCTCTAGAAAAAAGTCCGCGACAGCATATGTTTATCTCTTACGGATAACTCACAATAATCATTTTTGTCTTTGATTGATGCCAAGAAGATCGGGACAAGTACGTAGATTCCTGTGCAAGCATAGCAAGCAGATGACGGGTATTCTTTTACGGATAACTCACAATAATGATTTTTGTCTTTTAGCTCATTTATGCCGAGAAGATCGAGATAAGTAGATTCCCGGGTAACACCGAGTAATCAGCACAGGGCATCTAAAAAAATATAAATTTATAATTATTTTTCCTTCTACTTATTCAACTAAACATAAAAGCGCATTAATTTTCATTTATTTAGGCGTAGCAGCGCATGCCGGGTATTAGCTAGTATATTTATAATAATTGTCAAAAAAATCTCTCTGGTATAAACAAGACCCTTAAAATTCTAGGGTAAAAAAAAAGAATACCCTAGTATAAACAGCACTCTTAATTATATGTGTTATATTTCCCCCCCCCCCAAATGTGAGAAATGTCTTAAAATGAATAGAGAATTTGAGCTTAAATTAACCTAAAATCACCATATTTACCGTGTAAAAAAATATATATTAGTTATTGCAGAGATAATGCTGATCTAATCTGGTGTACACTAACACGCCCATTTTCTCCCCTAACTTACCCATTAAGGTAGGTTGACTTTCGAATAGAATCCCCTTATATGTGAGTAAACATGTTGGTAATTGTCTGTAGCGGGAATGTGTGTCATCACTTTTTCAACACGACGCTAGCAATCACTTGTTTATGGATCGAATATTCACAGGTGATAGCCTGGGATAGAATAATCGAACATTCTTAATATTAAATATCTCTAATTTCAGGAATTTGTGAGAGAAGTTGATATTTTCAACATTGCTGTTCCTGAAATGAACAAGATGTTAGAAGAATGTCATCATTTGGCGCCTGAATGTTATTATGCCAGCGTAGAGCCACCAACACCAGCCATTGTTTTAGAAGATCTCACTGAAAAATCATTCAAAGTACCAGAATTGTTGCGTAAACTCGATATGAAACACTGCCAGCTAGTGATGAACAAGTTGGCTGTTTTCCACGCCGCTTCAGCGGTGTTCATATCGAAGTATCCCCAACAGTTACAGAATTTTAAGTCAAGTATTTATGTTGATATTAACTTAGGATCCCCCAGAGCCAATTTCCCTCCTCTAATTAGAAAACTAGTTGAAACTATTGTTAAACTACCAGAGTATAAAGAACGTTTTTATGAGAAACTAAGTAGATTCGCAGAGGAGGTGGTAGATGTCTTCCTAGAAGGTGTAGCACTTGATGAAGACGAATTCAATGTTTTAGCACATGAAGACCTATGGATTAACAATATAATGTTTCAGTATAAAGGAGACTGTGAAGAGCCCATAGATGTAAGGTAAGTTACGTAAGAGGTCAAAATAACTTACATTTTTAACTTTAATGTTAGAGAATGAGATAAACTATTGTACTGCAAGTGAAACGAAGTCTCCGCGCGGGGATGAAGATCTAGTAGGAAAGGGGGGTGTTGATTTTACATGCAGGTGGATTCTTGGAATACCTTTAATGTTAGAGAATGAGATGATATAAACTATTGTACTGCAAGTGAAACGAAGTCTCCGCGCGGGGATGAAGATCTAGTAGGAAAGGGGGGTGTTGATTTTACATGCAGGTGGATTCTTGGAATACCTTTAATGTTAGAGAATGAGATAAACTATTGTACTGCAAGTGGAAACGAAGTCTCCGCGCGGGGATGAAGATCTAGTAGGAAAGGGGGGTGTTGATTTTACATGCAGGTGGATTCTTGGAATACCTTTAATGTTAGAGAATGAGATAAACTATTGTACTGCAAGTGAAACGAAGTCTCCGCGCGGGGATGAAGATCTAGTAGGAAAGGGGGGTGTTGATTTTACATGCAGGTGGATTCTTGGAATACCTTTAATGTTAGAGAATGAGATAAACTATTGTACTGCAAGTGAAACGAAGTCTCCGCGCGGGATGAAGATCTAGTAGGAAAGGGGGTGTTGATTTTACATGCAGGTGGATTCTTGGAATACCTTTGGCTAGTGATGACGTGGCAATTGTATGTATTACACATAACAGATTAGTTAGTGCAGATTGCAAGTTTATTACGTTGATTTGACTGTTACACTTATATGGCGTCACGTTAGTTTTAAATGTTATATTAGTTTTTAATTTTACTTACAGCACATTGCTAAACTATGTTTTAGAAATGCACAATACAAACTGGACTCGCGTGGCAATAGCTAAAATATTTATTTTTCTATTTTTAATAAATAGAAAAAAAACAAATAATTATTTTTAACATATTAATCAATTAATACCCCATGAATATCTCTTTGAAGACAAAACTTACAATAAATAATAGTTTAAAAAACTATAACAACACGCTTTATTAGGAAACCGAACTAAAAAAATGAAAAAAATAATAATTTCCGACACGCTAGAGATAAAATTAAAGTGGCCAACAAAAAATCATCTCCACACATCTAGAATAAACTAGAGTTATCTAAAAAAATAATTTTACAATCAAAAGCGTAGGGTGCGTTTTATGGTTTTTACGTTTACTTCTTAGAGACTTAACTTTTATCAATATCTGTTTATTATCAAATATATTAATTGATATAGAGCACCCCACGCTTTCGATGGTAAAATTATTTTTGTAGATAACTCTACTTTTATTCTAGATATATTGGAGATGATTTTTTTTGTTGGCCACTTTAATTTTATCCCAAGTGTGTTGGAAATTAAAATTATCTTACATTTTTTAGTTCGGTTTTCTAATAAAGCGTGTTGTTTTTAGTTTTTAAACTATTATTTATTATTTATGTTTTAGTTTGGTTTTCTAAAAATGTATATATCTTTAAATTCGATACTATTGTAGTATGAGCAAAAAGTAATACTCTTCTACAAAATCCTCCGGGCCGGATTTGAACCAGCAACCTATGGATTACTGAAATTATATACCACTACAGTCCACCACTCTACCAACTGAGCTACCAGAGGATATAATATTAATTTCTTACAACGATGGACTAAAAAGTCGATAAGTCCGCGATCTATTATATATTATTTATGAAATTATTGTATTGTCATTGATCCTTTACAAGTATACAAAGTTTCAAGTCGATCCAATATGTTTTTAAGTGGGTGAAAATCGTGTTTAAAGATCCCGTTACATCGAAGGATACAGGTCAAGCTAATATAAAGCTTGTAAAAAAGACCTCCTCTGTGGTTTACCCATTAAGCTATCTAGGCTCCTGATTTAGACAGACATGTCTTTTTTACTTATACAATCCCGAACGCTTGACGTTGAGAAATTTCTTAATTGATTTCTTCCTCAAATTACAGGTTTATTGACTACCAGATGTGTTCTTGGGGGTCGCCTGGAATTGACATTCAGCGATTTGTGCTTTGTCTTGGTTCTCAAGATGTGTTACAACAATATGACAACCTCGTGGAGGAATATTACAGAGTTCTTCGAGACACTCTGCACAACCTCGGCTGTCTCTACTTGTGCCCGACCAGAGATGTCCTGGACGCACAAGTAGACAGGAGAGCCAAGTTCGGTGTTTTACATGGGATTATTTGTCGCATAGATTTATCTGAAGATCAGAGAGTTTTAACAGAAGAATCCAGAGAAGATATAATTGCATTTTTAAATTTTATTGAAAATAGAAAGTGGTTTTGAATTAGTGACCATTTAACTCCTGCCCCAAATGGGAGTCAATGACCAAACACGTTTCAATGATTTTTTATTTACAACAAATCACAGTCGTGTTTCGCCTAGAATTTACCAACTAAAGTTTATCATAATAAAGAAAGCAACTCCTTTTTAACATTCTGAATAGGTCATAGCATTATCTTGTAGTAACTGACTCTCTAAGAAATACGGCTACTAGATTGTATATATAGTGCATGCATGTCAACACATACCGCATGCGGGAGTTAATATAAAAATATTTGTAGCAATTGATTATACCACAAAAAAAAAAAGAAACCACTGTTTGCACTTTCTTAAATGTATTTTTTCCCAGGTAATAACATTCCAGAAAAATATAATTGTCATATTTACATCATAGGACATCAGAAATGAATTAATATACAGTTTAATGTGTTTAATTTTTTCTCCACTAGAGAGCATTCTTACAATATTGCGTTCCTTTGTCAATAAATAATATGATCTGGTTGCAGTGACGCACAAAAGAAGCAAATGAAGCGTACCAATCGTTTCTTATTTGTTTTCAAACATCGCCGTTGACATGAAATATATAAATATTTTAAATTAACTATATTTTATAATAATTTGTGAGTAAATAGCTTAATTTTATTCCTTAAATAGTCCTAACAAAAGCCACTCTTGATTTCCAAATTCTCTAGATAAATTGGAAATCACTCGTGGCATTACTTATGATAATTTCTTGTATTTATGTTTAATAGTTCATTCGTACCATCTGATAGCTGATATTACTGATTTCGAGGAACCGAAATATCGTTTAATCGTAATAGGTCCCTCATTATCCTTGTCGTCTATGTTAAAGTAATGAGATTTATTTGATGATTGTAGCTTCCATTTTCTTTTATCAGGCTGAGAAAGATGGCGGTTTTCGTATTGAAACTCTTCTTCTGTATCTCCCAATGCTTGAAACAAACTTTCCATTTCTTCACGATGAATAGCTGATAGTATGGTTGCTGCTAGCAAATCTGTAACGAAATAAACACTGTTGAGGGGATAATTTTAGTACAAAAAATATCATGAATTCATAAAAATCCAATATCTGAGTTAAACAATTAAAGAAAACATATGACAATCAACTGATATTAAATAAATAGATTTAGACAATTTTGTGTAACAGTAAAATCCTTACCATCATTGTTGAAATCAAATTTTTTTTTTTCTTGTATGAGGAGGAGAAAAATTTGAAAGAAAAATATTATTGTTTTCCATAATGTTATTTAAGTTGTTTGAATCAGTTTGAGGATCTCGATGAGGTGCCAGATAATCTTCTCTGTATTCATGTGCTTCATCAGTCTCGCTTGAAACTGGAAAGTTCGCAATGTCACTGATATTTACATTTCCTTCTGCAACATATTGAACAAATGTTACATTTTAATTATTATTTAAGCACTCATTTTTTAAATAGCACATTTTGTACAACAAAATTCTGAAGCTATTAGTTGAAATGCTATTTATTTTTAATGAACAAATTGTCGGGTGCAGCTCAGTTACAGACAGTACCGTAAAACGGGGCTACTTTGACATATTTTTGAAGGTTTTTAAGGTCTAACTTGTACGATTTATGCCGAAAAAATTGAATGTATGATTTAATGTACCAATTGAACCTAGACTACAAATCCCATTTGGTACTGTTCTACTCAAACAAAAACTTAGTGGGACAACAATGAGTTTTGTTTAGGTCTGTTTTGCCCATGTGCTGGGGCTACTTTGACATCACATTTGTTTTCACTATAATTCAAAGTAGACCCACTGTACTACTTTGACACCAATTTATCTTTTTAAAAATATTTTATTGTAAATAACCTCACTACAAATGTTTTTATAACTGTAATTTGACAAAAATAAACTTAAACTTCATTACCAATTCTGACACGCAACAGAACACAAAATTCATTTCCAGTATTAAGTAAGCATATTGCATGTTTTAGACTATCATATAATTATTGTAATTAGAAAATCAGGAATTAATTAGAAAATATTTATTTACAACAGAGCGAATATCACTCTTAGACATAGGAAGCCCCAGTTTGCAACAGTTCCTAAACTTTCCACAAATCAACTTCTCCTCTTCTTGATTCAAAATTGTGGGGTGCCCTGGCTTTCCCTGATGATCACCACGGAGTTTGTACAAAAGAGTGATTCTTTTTGCGTTATATTTCTCTGCAGCCTGCTTCTGAGACAACTTCCCACTTCTTCAAGGGTTTTTTTAAGATCTTCATCACGGCAACTCTTGTATGCACGACTCCCAGGTTTCTTCTTATAGCCTCTAACCACTGTAACTCCTATCTACACAGAAAATAAACTAAGACATTATTAAGAAATTAATTTTATCCTTGCTGGCAATCCATTGTTGTTGAAAGTGACACAGATGTGTCTCCAACAATTAGCATCCGCTTTTAAAACTAAATTAATCATTATTACTTTATAATTATAATAATTAAAACATTTCAAAATAAAAAAAAACTGAAATATTTTAAGTAAAATTTTAACATACTTAAATTATTAACCAATCTTAAATCCACAATAACTTAATTATTCGTGCGCCTTCAAGGAATTATCTACGCCATTGCATTGTTGTCAAAATAGCCCAAAACACGCAAGAAATTAAAAATGTCAAAGAAGCCCCAATTCTGTCAAAGTTGCCCCTCGAGTCAAAGTAACCCCGGTTGACGGTATAATAACTGGGTGCTGCAAAATATGAAACATTGTAAAAGCTGCTGAATTAAAGTAAAAAAATACTTTAAGGAGGAGAAAAGATTACGAATATTTGAGAATAAAGCTCTATGGAAAATGTTTGGATAAAAAAAAAGAGAATGGAAAAGATTACGTAACAGTGAGCTATAGGCCTATGATCTTCATATGAAAACAAGATATAATAACAACAGCTAAATCTCGTAACATAATAATATTAGACTGCGATAGTCAGGACATGTGGCACGAATGGCGAATGAAAGAGAGGCTTGGAGGCTTCTTATATGAAAACCGAAAGGAAACTCTTAGTTGGTAGACCAAGAATGAGGGTGGAAAACTAACATTAAATATGATTTGAGGGAAGTAGATTATATAGAGAAAGATTGGAAAAAAATAGCTTAGTATAGGGATGTATGGAGAGCTTATTTTCATGCGGTCGAGAGTATTAGTGAGTTAGATATTATGATATAACTAACTCACTGGCTCTATCGAACTCGTAGGTTCATGTCGGCACAAACATAAGCTTTCCATACATCCCTATCCTGAGCAAATTTTTTCCAATCATCCCCTGTATAATCTACTTCCCTCAAATCATGGATAATGTTATTCTCCCACCTCATTCCTGGTCTACCAACTGGGAGTTTTCCCTCTGGTTTTCCTACGAGGAGCTTCCATGCATCATACGTGCCACATGTCCTGTCCATCGTAGTCTACGAGACTTAAATTTTCTTACTATATCTGTCTTCCTATACATATCATGTAGCTCACTATTAAGCAGTTTTCTCCATTCACCTGTCTGTTCATCTCTTTTTGGTCCAAAAATTTTCGTAAGAACTTTATTCCCAAATACTCGTAATCTCCTTTCCTCCCTTAAAGTAAGAGTCCATATTTCACATCCATATAATATAACTGGTAGAATAACAGTTTTATATATTTTCAGTTTAACTTTTTTTGAAAGGAGTTGGGACATCAAGAGTCCCTGTAATGGATAACACTGAGCAACAAAAAATAAACTTTTTTGTCTCAGAAAGAAAAATATGTGATTCTGATAGTATATTGCTCCTGAATTCAAATATTATATCGGTTTTTCTCCATCACGCAAGGTTTCCAAGAGACAGGAATTTAGAATTTGAAACACTAATATTTTCTACATTTGTAACTACACAATATTCGAACATTCGGACTCACCTAGAAAGTAAGAAATGACGATTTTCTGCTATATTTCGCCTTTGGAGCATCCCTCTTGATGGCCCAACAATAATCGGGCAGCATATTAGGATTCCATTTGCCTTGATATCTCTTTTCCATAGCTGAAATCTCCTGAGTTAGCTCATTTGGTTTTATTTTACAATGGACGAAAAAACGTTTATTAAAAATAATTATTTAAATCCATTAATTGAAATTGAAATAAAAAAAAACTGTGGGTTGATGGAGAAATTCCGAATACATATTTGAAAACACGATAAAAAAACTGCATTAAGTACAACTATTGGTACTCATGAGACAAAAATCATGTTGACCAGTGTAATCGCATGCATTTCCAGATTTGAGCCTATGTTAAGTTCTTTGTGCATGTCATTCTTATTTGTAATTAGATTTTATTCTATTTTGAAATTATGTTCACCACCTACATTGCCTCAGTCCCCTTTTTTTTTGAGATTGTTACTAAAATAACATGGTTGCAATGTTTTTTGTAAACAATTGCATATAGGTTTTTAACGAGTTTTTAAATAAAGAACAATGCATCTCAATTACAAACTTTAAACGTAATGCCCAAGATTGGATCTTACTTTGTTCCATTGTCAGAAGTTATGTGGACTGTGAAATTTCAAGGATAACAGAAAGCAGTTAAGAAGTTATCAATGCACATAATTATCTAATAATTTTTCAATTATAATTGATAACAATAGCGTCGAATACTTACACTTTATAATAAATGATAAAGCAGATTACAATATACCCTTTGTTTTAGCACAAAACGGGTCCGGGTTATATTTCCAGTAAGTTTATTTATTAATAACGATAGGCTATAATAATGTATAAAGATACACAACACAGAAATTAGGGAAAATGTCATATTCAAGACAACCAATTTATTGACCTAGGCTTTCACGGCCGGAGTTACTATGATGATCTTGTAGAAGATTTCCGGGCTGTTGGCCGTGGTCTTGAGGCTTGTAGTTCCCCGACGTTTCGCCAGAGACTGCGTCCAACATCCTCAAGGGTTGTCTCGGCTGTTGGCCGTGGAATTGAGACAACTCTTGAGGATGCCGGACTCAGTCTCTGGCGAAACGTCGGGGAAGTACAAGCCTCAAGACCACGGCCAACAGCCCGGAAATCTTCTACAAGATCATCATAGTAACCAAATTTATTATAGATAGACGAAAATATTGGAAAGGTTATATAGGAAGAATGGAAGACAACTGACTTTCAAAAAGAGCTAAATAATATAGGCCATTGGACGGGAGAAGGACTAGAGGAAGATCAGCCAAGAAGTGGATAGACAATGGATGCACATCCAATACGTCTTCCTCCGAGGAGTGATTTTGGAAATAAATATGATGAAAATCCTACAAATTATGAATAAGAAGAATATAATAATATAATAATAATAATAATAATAATAATAATAATAATAATACATTTTTATTTTGGAATTTATCATAAGTAATGCCACGAGTGAGTTCCAATTTATCTAGAAGATTTGGAAATCAAGAGTGACATTTGTTAGGACTATTTAACGAATAAAATTAAGCTGTTTACTCACAAATCATTATTTAAATATAGTTATTTGAAAATATTTATATATTTAATGTAAGCGGCGATGTTTGAAAACAAATGAGAAATGTTTGGTTATGTTTAATTGTTAATCACTGCAAATTGATCGTATTTTTTATTGCCAAATAGGATCGAAATATTGTAAGAATGCACCCTAGTGGAGAAAAAATGAAACACATCAATGTATATTATACATTTATCATCATCATCATCATCATCATAATAGTACATTCACGAATTTAGGTCATTTGTTGACCTGTTTCGGCCCCAAGAGAAACACCATCCAGAAGTCTTTTGAGATGTTCTGGTCTTCTTCTTCCTGCAGGTTGAATTTATAACGAATATTATGGGTTATTAGTTTTTTTTCGGAAACAATTTAGTAAAACCATTATTTAAAAACACAATTTTTTCATTGTCACCGCGTTGTCATTTCGACATTGTGGTATTCTTTCTTGGCATGGCGTTAATGTGTAAGCCACTTCTGAGGTTGGAGCGCCTGGAAGGCGGAATTACGCAGCCACAACGATATAAAATAGGTGATGATGATGATAATGATGCACCAGGAGAGGCCTTAATCCTAAACTTAATGAATATATTAATGATGATAATGATGGCCAAATGATGTTTGGGGACCGTTTGGACCTTAAAGTTTCCTGACATTTGTCTTACAGGTGAGGAAAAACCTCCAAAAAACCATCACCCAGGAAACTTGTCCTGACCGGAGATCGAACCCGGGCCGCTGCGTGACAAAACCGCACGCTACCTCGAGACCACATGGTAGAACACACAATTATCAAATGTGTAGGTCGAAGGAATCTGTTCATTATTTTGTATATTCAACATATTTGTTAGAAAGTCAGTCACTCCAAAATAATGCTCTGACCTGTTCAGAATATTAAAAAGGAGGAGCTTTCTTTATTTTGGCAATCAAAATCCGATAATTATCGAGGTGAAGCACGAATGAGATTGTTTGTATAACAAAATTCATTGAAACGTGATTGGTTATTGTCTCCCATTTGGGGTATGAGTTAAATAATCCACAATACAATGGTCTTCCGTCACCCTCAAGAAAATCACCTCCTTCAGTTGTTGCGGTCCTGAACATCCTCATCTGTTCACTCATACTTCTTCTCGCATTGTCCATCAGTCCACCGCTAATGGTCTCGAGGAAGCACGCTGCCTTATCACGCATCGGGCCAGGGTTCGATTCCTGGTCGGGACAAGCTTCCTGGGTGAGGTTTTTTCTGGGTTTTTCTCACCTATAAGACAAATGTCAAGTAGATTTGAGACCCAAAATGTCTCCGAGCATCATCTGGCCATCATCATTGTCATTCTTGGTGTTGAAACCAACGGGAAGCTACCACATCTATAATTCCCAAGTAAAACTACAAAGTATAGCATTAAAATGCTATAATTGCAGTGAAGGACTTACCCTAGGGCAGAACACCTTAGTATAGAACCGTCCACAAATCCTCTCTGGGTCTTCCTTTCTTCTATTCCTACGTATCCATTTTCCACTCCAAGATCTTCTTAGGGATTAATAATAATGATAAAAACTAACTAACTCACTACCACTATCGAACCCGTAGGTTCATGGCCGCGCGGACATAAGCTCTCCATACATCCCTATCCTGAGCTAATGATTTCTAATAATTTTCTGTATAATCTACTTCCCTCAAATCATAGTTAATGTTATTCTCCCACCTCATTCTTGGTCTACCAACTGGGCGTTGTCCCTCCGGTTTTCCTACAAGAAGCTTCTATACATAAAAGTTAATTTTAAAATTTATGTAAACATTTGTGAAGTTGATTTAAAGAAAACTATTTCGAAACCAACGAGACTACGAAGGGCTCCAATATTTTATTAATAAGTTTTCTTAGTAATTTGACAGTAAAACAGAATCTATTAAAAATTGATTAAGGTGACTATTTATATTATAGACCGATAATTTTGCCTCTTCCTGTTGATAAAATTTCGTCTTCCTGTCCGTAATGAGATATCTTCCCAAATTATCTTCTTTGACAAGGATATCGATTCAACAATTTACGATCGATATGGTACAGCAAGAAATGCCAAAATAAAATAACTTCAAAAAGTACCAAAAAAAAAACAAAGGTTAGTTCTGTTGCTCTAAAAAATATTAAATGCTCTACAATGAATCTGTATTGTTGTTAATAGTTACTTCTCATCATACAACCTTCTGTTATTGATTTTTCCCAAGCCCAAAGAGATTTAACAGTAAAATATATGCTATTTATAACTATACAGCCGGCTTAGAAACCACCCGGAAGTAAGATGAGAATACATAACCTCACATTTGGTAAACATTAAACATTATAATTATTTTTAGCTTCTGATGTTGTATCATTCGCTAAATAGTCACTCCAAATCCAACGCGAGGTTGAGTTTTTCATTAGACAAAATCAATCGCGATTTTGTCGTTCGTAATTTTTTTCAGAAAAACAAAATTTCTTGTTAGATTACTGTTGACTATTTAACATATGTTCAAATGGGAGTCAATGACCAATCACATTTCAATGAATATTGATTTATAACCAATCACAGTCATTTTTTACCTCGATTTTATCAATTTAATTTTATCACTTTAAAATCAAGCCCCTCCTTTTTAACATTCTGAATAGGTCAGAGCATCATTTTGTAGTGACTGAGTCTCCAAGAAATAGATTGGATATAACAATTTATATATTAAGATGTAAGAATTCTAGTATGCATGTGGCTACCAGATTGTATAATGGTGCACGAATGTAACCAGTAGTGCTTGCGGAATATAATATAAAAAAATTTGTAACAATTGATTATACCACAAAAAAAAAAAGAAACCACTGTTTACACTTTCTTAAACGTATTATTTCCCAGCTATTAAGTTCCAGAAATAATATAATTGTCATATTTACATAATGGGAAATCAGAAATTAATTAATATACAGTTTGATGTGTTTCATTTTTGGTCCACTAGGGTTCATTCATACAATATTGCGATCCTTTGGCAATAATATTATCTGGTTGCAGTGATGAACAAGTGAAACATAACAAACGTTTCTCATTTGTTTTAAAACATCGCCGTTTACATTAAATATATAAATATTTTAAAATAACTACATTTAAATAATGATTTGTGAGTAAACGGCTTAATTTTATTCGTTAAATAGTCCTAACAAATGCCTCACTTCGTGAGTCATGAATTTATCTATAATTTGGAAATCACTCGTGGCATTATTTATGACTATTTAACTCATGCCCCAAATGGGAGTCAATGACCAATCACATTTCAATGATTTTTTATTTACAACCAATCACAGTCGTGTTTCGCCTAAAATTTACCAACTAAAGTTTATCATATAAAGAAAGCACCTCCTTTTTAACATTCTGAATAGGTCATAGCATTATTTTGCAGTGACTGACTCTCTAAGAAGTACGGCTACCAGATTGTATATATTAGTGCATGAATGTCAGCAGAAAGCGCATGCGATAGATAATATAAAAACATTTGTAACAATTGATTATACCACAAAAAATCACTGTTTGCATTTTCTTAAACGAATTATTTTCCAGGAAATGACGTTGCAGAAAAAATATAATTGACATATTTACATCATAGGACATCACAAACCTATAACGTTGGTTATAAATTTCTCCACCAGGGTGCATTCTTTTAACATTGCGATCCTTTGGCAATAAATAATAATATGATCTGGTTGCAGTGATGAACAACTGAAGCAAACGAAGCGTACCAATCGTTTCTCATTTGTTTTCAAACATCACCGTTTACATTAAATATATAAATATTTTAAAATTACTATAGTTAAATAATGTTTTGTGAGTAAGCAGCTTAATTTTATTCGTTAAATAGTCCTAACAAATGCCACTCTTGATTTCCAAATTCTCTAGATAAATTCATTCCTCACTTCGTGAGTCGTGAATTTATCGATAATTTGGAAATCACTCGTGGCATTACTTATGACAATAGTAATATTTGATGTTAATTTACAACTTACGTATTGCTTCCATGTTGTTTCCGGCCGCAAAGAAAACAATCGAGAAACACAACAAGACGAAGAACATAATGCCCAATTGAAACGACTTGAACACATGAATAATTTCAAGTTTTTAGTAGCCTTGGTGATTTGAAAGTGGCAACACCAATCACATTATGGCAGTAATTGTTAATAAAAAACCGCAGCCAATGATAAGATTATGTGGATTAAATAGTTGAAATCAACTGTTTCAACTTAAATTATTGAGCGGTAGCTTTTGTTCTAGAGATTACGTTTTGATAAATTTAGCCAAGTGCATTTCCAGAGAATTACAAAAGAATGCAACTATTCAAGTTTTGTATGAAGAAACAATTTTTGATAACTTTTACATTTAACCATCTTGGATCAATACCAGTAAAATTCATATCAAATTCCGTTGAGATGAAGTCATATGATGAAAGTTGAAAATTAAATTGTACCTGTTGGTAGGTGCCGTCGTCCTTAACTTTGTTAAAATATTGTATATAAAATTAACTGGAGCGCTTTCGGAAATTATCTTCCATCTTCTGCAGGTTGAGTTTCCGCTACTTGTTGTTGTTGTGTACGGTGATGTATACTCCAACTGTTTGTAGCAGCAACTGAAGACCTCGAAATTATAAAGGAAACAAACAACACCTCACTTCTTAATGAGAACGCACCCCAGTCAAACCCATTATACGAGTTCGTCAAATTCAAGTCAGTTGCTGCTACATGTAAAAACAACATATTATACGATGATAGTAATGATAATGATACCATAATAATAATAATAATAATAATAATAATAATAATAATAATAATAATAATAATAATAATAATAATAATAATAATAATAATAATAATAATAATAATAATAATAATAATATGAATATAAATATGATAAATTATACGAGAAACACCAATTAATGTATCTACTTTACACTGGGTAATGATGAAGTCGAGTTTAGAGCAAATATAAATTTAGATTTCTTTTAAAAGATGCCAATGTCCGACAGCCCCTTATTTCTTGTGGTAGGGAATTCCAGTTGCGAGAAGTGAAGATGGTATATGACATGGAGTGATGTGATGTCCTATGTTGCGGTATATTAAGCAAGAGACTATGTTGTGATCTTGTGTTTAGGTTATGGTTTGAGGATAGATACTGGAAACGGGATGATAAATAATTGGGAGTCGAGATATGTAGGATCTTAAATAAGAGAACTGGACAGTGTGATTTTCTTCTTTTTTTAAGATGTAGCCATGACAATTCTACGCCATGACATTGTACGTAATCAACGGAAAATGGCGGCTTCATCCAAACTTTTTGGTGAATCTAATAGTAGAAAAATAGATGACATTATAGAGAGCAGGACACCAAGCAATACTGAAAAAAACAAAAATAAATATGATGTTACAGCATTTTTTAAAATAAAAATGAGTCAATGAACAAAAATCTTCTGTTATCGTCCATACAGTTCAATGAAGAATTATAGAGACAATGTAACTCATGCCCCAAATGATGGTCAATGACCAATCACGTTTCAATGAATTTTGTTTTACAACCAATGACAGTCCTGTTTCCCCTCGCTCTTTATCGATATGTCTTTATCAATTCCTGCTTTTGTGATAAACAAAGCTCCTCCTTTTTAATATTCTGAACAGCTCAGAGCATTATTTTTCTCCAACAAATGCACTGAATATTTTTTTATTCAGTGCCCCACGTTGTTATTTCGACATTTCTGGTGTTCTCTCCTGGCATTGACTTAATTGCATGACACTTCTGAAGTTGGGGCGCCTGGAAGACGGACTTACGTTAACCCGATGATATGATGGGTGATAAATGATAATAAAGTACCAGGAGAATAGATAGAATAGAATAGATTTATTTAGCCTGGTGGAGAGTTCTTAACCTAAATTTAGCCAAAATTCCAGACCATTGGCAACCACAGGATAAATTCCCTTTAAGGAAAAATAGCAAATAATGAACAGATTCCTTGATTTTACTGATGTGTTTAGTAAAAAAAGTAATTTAATAACCTATAATGTTTATTATAATATATAATTTGATGTGTTTCATTATTTCTCCACTAGGGTGCATTGTTACAATATTGCGATCCTATTTGGCAATAAATAATATGATCAACTTGCAGTGAATGTACGTAACCTCACATTCCTGATTTGTTTTCAAACATCGCCGTTTACATTAAGTATGTACATATTTTAAAATACCGGTAACTATATTTAAACAATGATTTGTGAGTAAACAGCTTAATTCTATTCGTTAAAAGTCCTAACAAATGCCACTCTTGATTTCCAAATTCACTAGATAAATTCACTCCTCACTTCGTGAGTCGTGAATTATTTGGAAATCACTCGTGGCATTACTTACGAAAATGATTGGAATGTATTAGCTCAGGATAGAGTGTTATGGAGAGGTTATATCCATACGACCATGAACCATTGGGTTCGATACTGTTAGTAAGTTATTTAAAATTATAAGTATTTCATTATATTTCCAGTAAAATGCAACAATATAAAAGTAATTATAAAAATTGACTAGTTGTTTTTCCTCGATGCCTCCATGAAATCAGCAATCAATTCTTTAAGTAATCCGTTCTTACGAAATGTAGCAGTGAAGGGCTCCACTAGGGCGGAACCTGTTTTCACAAGTCTGTCCGGAATTAGAGTCGTTATTCTGACTAATGCATTTGATATAAAGTGAGGTAACGAAGAACTTTCAAAGCGTGTTCTGGTAGCATTTTGGATTTTTGTGCCAACAGGTGTTAATTTGGCTGATTTAATTCCAACAACCTCTAAAGCGCCTCCTACCACATTCTGCAGCACTGAACGGGTAGACTGAAGTGTAGAACCCACCAGGTCAATTAGTAAGTTCCTTTTTGATACGTCTGTGTTTTCTGAAATTAAAACAAAAATAATAAATAAATAATAAATAAGTGTGTGTTATAATTAAATAATTAACATGGACAATGCAAGCTTAATATGGTATGATAAGAAAAATAAATGCCTGGACGGGATTCGAACCCGGATCTCCGAGTCTGTACCTCAGTGTGATATCCATTACACCACCAGGCGAATCCAATTCAAACATTTATTTTTCTTATATATGTTTTTATTCTCCATTATTACTAGATGTCGCGAGAAAAAAAAATGTTCTCTTTAATTTACTTATTTGTTATAGTCAGATACTAGATGGCAGTGAAGACCGAGTTCTCGCGACATCTAGTAATAATGGGGAATAAAAATACATATATAAGAAAAATAAATGTTTGAATTGGATTCGCCTGGTGGTGTAATGGATATCACACTGAGGTACAGACTCAGAGATCCGGGTTCGAATCCCGTCTAGGCATTTATTTTTCTTATCTTCTTCCTTCCAAGTATTAGGCCAAGGCCTGTTACGATCCTATAGAAAATTTTCCCTCCAGCGTTTCATAGGACGGCCCAGTGATTTTCGTCCTCTTGGTATTTTTCCTATCATACCATATATATATAGAAATAGAACTAAAAGTTGAAGTTGGAAAAGGGATTAAAATAGGTAAGAAAGAGCTGAAGATAATAAACTATGCTGA
This sequence comes from Diploptera punctata, assembly GCA_030220185.1. NCBI lineage: Eukaryota > Metazoa > Arthropoda > Insecta > Blattodea > Blaberidae > Diploptera > Diploptera punctata. The sequence continues at coordinate 72,779 of JASPKZ010002151.1, read as the reverse complement.
TGACACAGTTCTAATTGCACAAAATGAAGATGATTTACAAATGCTATTGCACAAATTTAGAATCATTGCAGCAAAATATAACATGAAAATCTCAACAAATAAAACCAAATCAATGGCAATATCCAAGGATCCACGACGTGTTAAATTAGAAATAGAAGGGAAAACAATAGAACAGGTCATGAAATTCAAATATTTAGGAATAGAAATTAATACCAGCAGCAGAATAACAGATGAAATCCTCCATCAAGCAAATAATGCAAACAAAATATCGGGATGTTTAAACAATACTATTTGGAAAAATAAAAATTTAAGAATAGATACAAAAGTAACAACATACAAATCTGTCATGAGACCAGTTCTAACATATGGTTGTGAATGCCGAACAAAAACTCAGAAAACAAAACAAATCAATGAAACAACCGAAATGAAAGTTTTAAGGAAAATCGTAGGAAAAGAGCTGAGAGAGAAAATTCGCAGCTCTGTTATTAGAGAAGAATGTGAAATTGAACCTATAAACCTCTGGATAAATGATAGAAGACTAAACTGGAACGATCACATAGATAGAATGGAGAACAGTAGAAAGTACGTGACTGGACACCTCAGCAGAACAGGCCTTTAGGAAGACCACAACTACGATGGAAGGACGTCACCGTACCCCGGACCTGTAGTGAATGAACACGCAACAAGCTGCCAGATTTCACGCGTAGAGGAAGAAGAAGAATATATATATATATATATTTAGATGCTATAACTATATTTTTGACATTTGACAATAAAGGCAAATATGATATGAAAAAAAAAAGAAAAATTAATGCTTGAGTCGGGATTTGAACCCGAGTCTCTAAACTCTGTACGTTTAGCGCTCTAACCAACGAGCTACTGAAGTATTCCAACACAAACATACATTTTTCTTATATATGTAGTATTCTCAATTCACAGAAGAGGTAGCGGGAAGTCGTTCCAACTGACATCTAGTGGCCACCATAACAGGTAAGAATTTTTTTAAAGAGAAACGTACAGGGTTACAGACTCGGGTTCAAATCCCGACTCAAGCATACATTTTTCTTTTCATGCCGTATATATATATATATATATATATATATATAAGTAAAGTAAAGTGATCCCACAACAGGCCCGGAGGCCCTTGGGGTAGTAGGAGGTTAAGGCTCCCACTTTTTCTAGACAATCGGCACTTTATGTCAGCCGGGTTGTCAGCCCTGCGTGACGGCCGCCTTTACCCCCAGAACAAGCGTCTGGTACTCATTTCCGTTAGAGGCTGAGTCGACCCCAGGGCCATAGTGCCGCCAGAGGGTTTGGGTCAGTTTAAAAATCCTGACCCCAACTGGACTTGAACCCTCGACCCTCCGGCTTGTATCCCAGTGCCTTAACCACTACACTACGGCGTGCTATATATATATATATATATACGGGTTCGAATCCCGTCCAGGCATTTATTTTTCTTATTATACCATATATATATATATATATTCGGGATTCGAACCCGGATCTCTGAGTCTGTATCTCAGTGTGATATATATATATATATATATATATATATATATATATATATATATATAAATCTAAAATAGTATATTACATTTTAAATATTATATTCACGTAGCACCAATGTAAGAATCCTAAAAAGCTTGTGGCTCCCAGATTGTATATATAGTGCACAAACGTAACCAGGTACCACTTGCGGAATATAATAGAATTTTATAGCAATTGATTTTATGACAATGAAAAGCAACCACTGTTTATACTTTCTTAAACGTATTATTTCCCAAGTATTTACGTTTTATAAAAATATAATTGACATATTTACATCATAGGAAATCAGAAATTAATTCCATCCACCTATAGTAATTCTGCCCGATGGTAGATCTTTCACTGCAATCATAGCATTTTCATGCTATGCTTTGCAGCTTTACTAGGGAATTGTAGGTGTGGTAGCTTCCCGTTGCTTTCCACACCGGTGAAGGATGATGAAGATGATGATATGGATGATGGCCATATGATTTCGGGGACCGTTTGGGCCTTAAAGTTTTCCTGACATTTGTCTTACAGGTGAGGAAAAACCCCGATAAAAACCTCACCCAGAAAAAATGTCCCGACCGGGGATCGAACCCGGGCCCGCTGCGTGACAAGGCAGCGCACTACCTCGATACCACAGCGGTGGACCAGAATTTAATTAATAACCTAAAATGTTGGTTTTAATATACAGTTTGATGTGTTTCATTTTTTCTCCACTAGGGTGCATTCTTACAATATTGCGATCCTATTTGGCAATAAATAATATGATCTAGTTGCTGTGGATGAACAAATGAACCATAACGATTCTCATTTGTTTTCAAACATCGCCGTTTACATTAAATATATAAATATTTTAAAATAACTATATTTAAATAATGATTTGTGAGTAAACAGTTTAATTTTATTTGTTAAGTAGTCCTAACAAATAGTTGAATGCAGGCTTTCACGGCCGGTAATCATAATGTTGAGTGATTCCGGGTTATGTGGCCGTGGTCCATAGTTGGTGTTGATACCAGACGTTTCGCCCTCAACTGCGGAGGGCATCTTCAGTGGCGAGTGCTTCTAGGCGTGTTTCCTGGTCGGAAGATCTACTTAGAGTCCTAACAAATGTCACTCTTGATTTCCAAATCATCTAGATAAATTGGAAATCACTCGTGGCATTACTTATGACTATTTAACTCATGCCCCAAATGGGAGTCAATGACCAATCACGTTTCAATGATTTCTGTTTTACAACCAATCAGAGTCGTGTTTCACCAAATATTTATCAGTGTTATAATTACCATATTAAAGAAAGCTCCTCCTTACAATATTGTGTTCCTTTGGCAATAAATAGTATGATCTGGTTGCAGTGATAAACAAAAGAAGCGGTAGAAGCGTACCTATCGTTTCTCATTTGTTTTCAAACATCGCCGTTTACATTAAATATATAAATATTTTAAAATAACTATATTTAAATAATGATTTGTGAGTAAACAGCTTAATTTTATTCGTTAAATAGTCCTAACAAATTACTTATGATAACGAACGTACCTCCAATTTTAGGCAAACAAGACACCGCTACTAGAAAAGTGTACCACACTAATCTTCTAACTAAGTCCATTGCAAATAAATAGTAAGTCTAGGAAAAAATGCAGTATAATTAAATAAAATACGTTTATACTCAAATTATCTTAAAAGAAATAAAATTTTGTATATATCTTTATATCATTTTCATTAATTATGCGTGCATTAAAAAATTAATGAATTTCCACAAATTATATGATTTATAAGAAACAACTTGATTAAGTGCAGAAAAAATATATTGTATTTGCTTTAAATATACTGTAAAAAAATATTCTAGAATAATTATTTTATTTAGAAGTTTTCACAATGTTTCACAACATCTCCATGCTCAAAATCAAATCTACTGTCATTCTCCTCCGCATCTCTCCGTCATTCCAATCTCTATCGTCCAATCCCTTTTCCTTCATGCTGCTGAAATCACTATTAAACCACGTTATTTTTGTCCGTCCTCTTCTTCTTCTTCTTCTTCTTTTTCTACTAAGTGGTAGACATTCTAGTAGGTCCTTGGTCCTATCTTCTTGAGAATTTGTCTTCTGTCATTCTTTTGACAATGCTATGGTCCAATCCCTTTTCCTTCATGCTGCTCAAATCACTATTAAACCACGTTATTTTGTCCGTCCTCTTCTTCTTCTTTTTCTATTAAGTGGTAGACATTCTAGTAGGTCCTTGGTCCTATCTTCTTGAGAATTTGTCTTCTCTCATTCTTTTGACAATGCTATGGTCCAATCCCTTTTCCTTCATGCTGCTCAAATCACTATTAAACCACGCTATTTTGTCCGTCCTCTTCTTCTTCTTCTTCTTTTTCTACTAAGTGGTAGACATTCTAGTAGGTCCTTGGTCATATCTTCTTGAGAATTTGTCTTCTGTCATTCTTTTGACAATGCTATGGTCCAATCCCTTTTCCTTCATGCTGCTGAAATCACTATTAAACCACGCTATTTTGTCCGTCCTCTTCTTCTTCTTCTTCTTCTTTTTCTACTAAGTGGTAGACATTCTAGTAGGTCCTTGGTCCTATCTTCTTGAGAATTTGTCTTCTGTCATTCTTTTGACAATGCTATGGTCCAATCCCTTTTCCTTCATGCTGCTCAAATCACTATTAAACCACGCTATTTTGTCCGTCCTCTTCTTCTTCTTCTTCTTCTTCTTTTTCTACTAAGTGGTAGACATTCTAGTAGGTCCTTGGTCCTATCTTCTTGAGAATTTGTCTTCTGTCATTCTTTTGACAATGCTATGGTCCAATCCCTTTTCCTTCATGCTGCTGAAATCACTATTAAACCACGCTATTTTTGTCCGTCCTCTTCTTCTTCTTCTTTTTCTACTAAGTGGTAGACATTCTAGTAGGTCCTTGGTCATATCTTCTTGAGAATTTGTCTTCTGTCATTCTTTTGACAATGCTATGGTCCAATCCCTTTTCCTTCATGCTGCTCAAATCACTATTAAACCACGCTATTTTGTCCGTCCTCTTCTTCTTCTTCTTCTTTTTCTACTAAGTGGTAGACATTCTAGTAGGTCCTTGGTCCTATCTTCTTGGGAATCTCTCTTCTGTCATTCTTTTGACATGGCTGCACCATTTTAATTGTTTATTTTTTTAATATACAGAGACAAAGAAAGTTATTGGCATATTATATTATTTGTCCACCGCTGTGGTCTCGAGGTAGTGTGCTGCCTTGTCACGCAGCGGGCCCGGGTTCGATCCCCGGTCGGGGCAGTTTTTCTGGGTGAGTGTTTTATCGGGGTTTTTCCTCAAGACAAATGTCAGGAAAAACTTAAGGCCCAAACGGTCCCCCGAAATCATATGGCCATCATCATCATCCTTATCATCATCATCACCATCATCCTTCACCGGTGTGGAAAGCAACGGGAAGCTACCACACCTACACAATTGCCTAGTAAAGCTGCAAGCATAGCATGGAAAATTATTAATATATAACACAATTGTGAAGAGTATTTTATTATGTGGTGCGGGACGTTGAAGCAAAAACACAGAAATAAATTATTAGTCACAGAAATTGACTTTTTAAGAAGATCGGCAAGAATATCAAAATTACATAAAATAAAAAATAATACAAAAAGATAAATTATGAATGTAGAAAAGGATATGGTACAAGATATTGAAAAAAATGCAACAAAGATGGTAAGGACATATAATGAGAAGAAGGGACACAGAGACAAACAAAGAAGTATTGAAATGGACACCTCCTGGGAATGGGAGAGCGTTGACCAAAGCCAACTTGGATAAAGATAATTCAAGACAACAAGGGGCGCGCCGTAGCGTAGTGGTTAAGGTACTACGCTACATGGCGGAAGGTCGAGGGTTCGAGTCCCGATGGGATCAGGATCTTTGACTGACCCAAACCTTCTGGCGGCACTATGGCCCTGGGGTAGACACAGCTTCTAACGGAAATGAGTACCAGACGCTTGTTCTGGGGGTAAAGACGGCCGTCACGCAGTGCTGACAACCCGGCTGACATTAAGTGCCGATTGTCCAGAAAAGTGGGAGCCTTAACCTCCTACTACGCCAAGGGCCTCCTGAGGCCTGTAGCGGGATCACTTTAAAAAAATTGAGAATAAAGTTCTAAGCAATATTTTTTTGGCCTAAGAGAGATGAATAGACATGCAAATGGAGAAGACTACATAACAGTGAGTTATATGTTCCTTATAGGAAGCCAGATATAATAAGAACAGTTAAGTCTCGGAGATTGAGTTAAGCAGTACATGTCATAAATTGAGAAAAAAAATGAGGCATGGAAAATATTGATAATAATTTATTTGTAAGCCCGTGTTTCCCTTTACAGAGATTTAGACGCTCTCCCCCTACAGGGAAGAATTTGAACCATACAAATTTAGTTACACTTGTTTTCGTATAGATGTCATTTGAGTGGTCAGCGTTCCGCCTCATACTGACATCTAGGAATCCAAGGTAGTACTAGGACGGGAAAATTCGGTAAATTTTGCTTAGAGGCCTTTTCATTCAGGTTTAAGGATCTTTTACGAGCCTGAAAATCTTCAGACTCGGGACCCACGGCTGAAAGTCCCTCTCGGAGGACTTGCTCCTTGGATTTTCCGTGCTAAAAAGACCCATCGACCCCGGCCGGGTTTGAACCCGCGACCGTCGGGACCAGAGGCAAGGAGCATAACCAATAGACCACCGCGGCCGATTATTGATAACAATACATGTGGAAAAAAGCAGTATATAGGTCAAAAATGAACTGGGAGAATAATATTAATGATTATTTTGATCATTTGAGGAAGCTGGATTATGCAGGATATGATCGGAAAACTTTACCTGAGGACAGGGGCGAATGGAGAGCTCATGTCCACACGGCCATGAAATTCTCGTTCCAATAATGCCAATGAGTTGATTGCTTTTTTTTGTCACAGTTTAAGTAGTAAATAAAACTAATATAAATAAAGTAAAGTAAAGTAAAGTGGTCCCACAACAGGTCCGGAGGCCCTTGGGGTAGTAGGAGGTTAAGGCTCCCACTTTTTCTAGATAATCGGCACTTTATGTCAGCTGGGTTGTCAGCCCTTCGGGACTGCCGCCTTTACCCCCAGAACAAGCGTCTGGTACTCATTTCCGTTAGAGGCTGAGTCGACCCCAGGGCCATAGTGCCGCCAGAGGGTTTGGGTCAGTTTAAAAATCCTGACTCCAACGGTACTTGAACCCTCGACCCTCTGGCTTGTAGCTCAGTGCCTTAACCACTACGCTACGGCGTTCCTAGGTGTTTGAATTCAGCCACCTCCTCAAAACTTCCCTCATTTGTCATTAGCTGTCCATTTCCATTATTTAATGAAATTCTACGTGTGACCTTGTAACTGATATTGTATACTTACTGTTGTTGATGATGTGCATCGTAACTTGACATTCCCGCATACAATCTTGGTTGCTATGAAAACAAAATATATCTCAATACTTTAAAAATAACCAAAAGCACTAGTGCGGTAAGTAAAAACATTTATTTTGAAATATTGATAGTGATACTGCAATTTGTATTAATTTCTGTATTAATTCATCGCATGCAGCTTTCCGCGCCTCTTCTATTTCATCATCACTGCACACATCGTCTAAAACTTTCTCCATAATCAGAAATAAATCCCAAATCAAATTGGTTTTACAGTTTTAACAAATATAAGATGGCGACATGACCAACAATACTTATTTATTTCTCCATAGCAACACATGTAGCCGATTCACTTTCTGAAATCTAACATTTATCTTCAATTATATTTATTAATATTTTAGCTAATATCTTAATTACTAAAATAAATACACACAGTGCAAAAAATAGTATGCAATACACATGTGGTAAACACATAACGAAATCTCGTTTTTACACGGTTTATATTAGCTTGACCTGTATCTATCTATGTAACGGAATCTTTCAACACGATTTTCACCCACTTAAAAACATTGGATCGACTTGAAACTTTGTATACTTGTAATGGACCAATGACAATACAATAATCTCATAAATTTGTTCTAAAATCCTGACCAGGATCATGAAGACATAAAAAAATAAAGACCGGTATAATAGGTTGCGGACGTATCGACTTTTTAATCTATCGTTGTGGTAGCTTAGTTGGTAGAGTGGTGGACTGTAGTGGTATATAATTTCTGTAATACATAGGTCACTGGTTCAAATCCGGCCAGGAGGGTTTTTTTAGAAGAGTTTTACTTTTAGCTGATACTAAAATATTTTCGAATTTAAATATATTTACATTTTTAGGGAACCAAAGTAAAAACTAAAAAATAAATAATAGTTTAAAAAACTAAAACAACACGCTTTATTAGAAAAATGAACTAAAAAATGAAAAATAATTTTAATTTCCAACACGCTGGAATAAAATTAAAGAGGTCAACAAAAAATCATCTCCAACACATCTAGAATAAAACTAGAGTTATCTACAAAAAAATAATTTTACCATCAAAAGCGTGTGGTGCTCTATATCAATTAATATATTTGATAATAAACAGATATTGGTAAAAGTAAAGTCTCTAAGAAGAAAACGTAAAAATCATAAAAAGCACCCCACGCTTTTGATGGTAAAATTATTTTTTTTTTGTAGATAACTCTAGTTTTATTCTAAATGTGTTGGAGATGATTTTTTTTGTTGACCACTTTAATTTTATCCCAAGCGTGTTGGAAATTAAAATTATTTTTAATTTTTTAGTTTGGTTTTCTAATAAAGCGTGTTGTTTTAGTTTTTTAAACTATTATTTATTTTAAGCTTTTCCTCGATCCACATCAAGTGTTACCACTCTCGTATCGCAATATACTGTTACAGTTGTTATAAAACACTGTACCTTCATCAGATGAATGACATAAAGTACAGATTATTTTTTTCTTTAGTCAACTACGTGAAGAAACATTGTAACCAAGTAATACAATGCAATAGCTCTTGGTTAGGTTTGTTTACATAGTTGTCTCTATCCCTAAAGAAATAATAACACTGGTCAACATGATTTTTGTATCATGAGTACCAATAGTTGCACTTAATGAAGTTTTTATCGTGTTTTTTTTTTTCCCCTCTTTTCGTTTATATTGTTTTACCTTTTTACACGCTTTATATTAGCTTGACCTGTATCTATCTATCTATCTATGTAACGGAATCTTTCAACGCGATTTTCACCCACTTAAAATTATCGGATCGACTTTAAACTTTGTATACTTGTAGAGGACCAGTGACAATACAATAATTTCAAATTTATTTTCTAAAATCCGCCCATAATCATCAGAAAATCAAAAAAAGTGTTTTTGTATAAATGTAACGGAATCTTTCAACGCGATTTTCACCCACTTAGAAACATTGGATCGACTTGAAACTTTGTATACTTGTAGAGGACCCGTGACAATACAATAATTTCATATTTTGTTTAAAAAATCCTGGCCAGAATCATCCGAAAATCAGAAAAATGAAAACTGATATAATAGGTTGCGGGCTTGTCGAGTTTTTAGTCAACCGTTGTAAGAGCTCCGTTGGTAGTGAACTCTTAGTGGTATATAATTTCACTACTCCATACGTCGCTGGTTCAAATCCGGCCGGGAGGGTTTTTTTTATAGAAGAGTATTACTTTTAGCTCATACTACAATAGTATCGAATTTAAAGATATTTACATTTTTATCTTATTCTGTAAAATATTAAAACTAAAAAATAAGAAATAAATAATAGTTTTAAAAAACTAAAAGAATACGCTTTATTGGAAAACTAAAAATGAAAAATAATTTAATTTCCAGTACGCTTGGGATAAAATAAAGTGGTCAACAAAAAAAATCATCTCCAACACATATAGAATAAAATTAGAGTTATCAACAAAAATAAAATAATTTTACCATCAAAAGCGTGGGGTGATTTTTATGATTTTTACATTTTCTTCTTAGAGAGCTTACTTTTACCAATATCTGTTCATTATCAAATATATTAATTGATATAGAGCACCCCACGCTTTTGATGGTAAAATTATTTTCTTTTTGTTGATAACTCTAATTTTATTCTATACGTGTTGGAGATTATTTTTTTGTTGACCACTTTATTTTATCCCAAGCGTACTGGAAATTAAAATTATTTTTCATTTTTTAGTTTTCTAATAAAGCGTGTTCTTTTAGTTTTTTAAAACTATTATTTATTGATAACTTTCTGTTATTCTAACACATAGACACAAGGACAAGACACACACCAAGACCAAAGGTGGAGATTTAAAATCCCCTACCCCGCCGGGAATCGAACCCAGGTCGCCGGAGTGGAAGGTAGGGGCTCTACCGACTACGCCTCGGCGACGGACTTTCAAATATGTATTCGGAATTTCTCCATCACCAACAGTTTTTTATTTCAATTTCAATTAATGGATTTTAATGATTATTTTTTAATAAACGTTTTTTCGTCCATTTGTACATTGTAAAATAAAACCAAATGAGCTAACTCAAATGGTTTCAGCTATGGAAAAGAGATATCAAGGCAAATGGAATCCTAATATGCTGGCCGATTATTGTTGGACCATCAAGAAGGATGCTCCGCAGGCGAAATATAGCAGAAAATCGTAATTTCTTACTTTCTGGGTGAGTCCGAATATTCGAATATTGTGTAGTTACGAATGTAGAAAATATTTAAGTGTTTGAAATTATAAATTCCTGTCTCTCGGAAACCTTGCGTGATGGAGAAAAACCGATATCATATTTGAAATCAGGAGAAAAAATGCTATCTGAATCACATATTTCTTTCTGAAACAAAAAAAAAAATGTTTCGTTGCTCAGTGTTATTATTTCAATATTTTATAACCTCTATCTTTTCAGATTTCTGTATGTTTATCGTCTGGTCACCAGAATTGATTCTTCTACTTTAAGCAGTTCCTGTAAGAAAAGGATATCATAGGACATATTTCAGGAATGTTTATAAAATTCAGACTGTTTGAAGACTAATAACAATTACATATGTGTTTCTGAAGTTAAATCTACTTACAATTTACACACAAAATTGTAATAATATCAGATATATTTTTTTGATCACAAGTTACTTTTTGCTCTCTTCGCATTTGCCTGCCATTAAAGGAAATCAGAAGAAAATCAAACTTCATCCTATATATGTATCTAGTAAAAGATTTCCCATATAAATTAAACTTCCAAGCGACTGCCTGATGGTTTCTCCGTATTGTTTGACAATGTGGCCACCCAGCCCAATTAAGCCGGCTCTGTCCGATATCTCACCTAACAAACAAACAAAAACACAAGTAATGTTAATAAATATGATTATGTATTGGAACAGCACAGTGTAAAAGTGATATATGTTACCTCTCTAGTGATTTTAAGGTTTTTGTACCTGTAAGATAACCAATGCCAATTTTATTTTATGTTATATCCTATTGTAATATATCTATAGTTATGTTGTCTCTGCGCATTCTAAGATTCGCAGACTTCCTTCGTAAAACTATGCACCAAAGCTTCATCGGCGAAAATCCACGATACAACCTACATGAAATTTGATTCTGATGTAACAATAGCGACTTGAGTTAGTTAATATCATCATCATCATCATCATCCAGGGATTAAGCCTGTTGGCTCGTTTCGGTTTCATGAAAGCTAGAATTGTTAAAATTGTTCAGACCATCTTCTGTGTGGGCGACCAACATTTCTCCTTCCGCGCGGTTTATAATTTAGCAATAATTTTGGAAATCTTCCTTCTGGCATTCTATCAATATGTTCTTTCCAGTCGTTCCTATATTTAATTATTCGGTCTGTAAGTTTGAAAATATTTAGTTCCTTTCTTATATCTTCATTTCTTTTCTTATCCAGCAGAGTATATCCTGCTATATTTCTTAAAAATCGCATCACAGCTGCTTCCAATCTTTGTTCTTGTCTTTTAGTGATCGTCCAACATTCTGATCCATACATCAATACAGGAACAGCCATTACTTTATAACATTTCATTTTTGTTACTTTTCTTGTGTTTTTAAGGGTTCTTTTAATAGTGCCACACATTAAATTAAATTAATTTATTTTGTCATTAATATCTTCAATTTTAACATATGATAAATTGAAACCTAGATATTTAAAACTGGTTAATATCATAACGTCATTAAAACAACCCTTCCGCCGTATAATTGAAATAATAAGTGGAACTATTTTCTGCCGCTGCACACCTTCCAAGTATCAAGAAGCGAAGAACATGAAAGCGCCGGTTTTCTTCTTGACTTGAAAAGCAGCGGGCTTGATGTTATCTGCGGACGGACGGACTCGGGGATAAACGGAGTGACAGTTGTTTAGTGAATGTAATTTTGTGTTGGTTTCGTGCTTGTATACAACAACCTCAATTGAAGGTAAGTTAAATCCATTATTTCAAGAATTTAGTAGAGATTATGTGTACTAGCATTTTATTGTCTTGTGGAAATATTCAAATATTTTGATAAAGTATTGTATACAGAAAAAATGTAGTGTAAATAAATAAATATATTTTTTTTGCGCGAGAGTGTGTTTTGTCGTATTTACCAGCAATAGCGACAATTATTGAAAGTTCAACTTGCTACATTTCGGGGTTGCCAACCTAAATAAATATACTGTAATATTACGTTTACACCCACGTGTGGGAAGTAAAACCACTGCCCTCTATCTATACTACGTACAATGTATATACAGAAAATATCCCAAATGTAGTGTTCTTCTTCTTCTTCCTCTACGCATGAAAGCTGGCAGCTTGTCGCGTGTTCATTCACTACAGGTCCGGGGTATGGTGACGTCCTTCCATCGTAGTTGTGGTCTTCCTAAAGGTCTTTTCTGCTGAGGTGTCCAGTCACGTACTTTCTTCACTAATCTACTGTTCTCCATTCTATCTATGTGATCGTTCCAGTTTAGTCTTCTGTCATTTATCCAGAGGTTTATAGGTTCAATTTCACATTCTTCTCTAATAACAGAGCTGCGAATTTTCTCTCTCAGCGATTTTCCTACGATTTTCCTTAAAACTTGCATTTCGGTTGTTTCATTGATTTGTTTTTTGAGTTTCTGTTCGGCATTCACAACCATATGTTAGAACTGGTCTTATGACAGATTTGTGTATTCTTACTTTTGTATCTATTCTTAAATTTTTATTTTTTTCCAAACAGTATTGTTTAAACATCCCGATATTTTGTTTGCATTATTTGCTTGATGGAGGATTTCATCTGTTATTCTGTTGCTGCTGTTAATTTCTATTCCTAAATATTTGAATTTCATGACTTGTTCGATACTTTTCCCTTCTATTTCTAATTTAACACGTCGTGGGTCCTTGGGTATTGCTATTGATTTGGTTTTATTTGTTGAGATTTTCATGTTATATTTTGCTGCAATGATTCTAAATTTGTGCAATAGCATTTGTAAATCACGAAGTAAGCCGGGCTGATTAATTGGAACAAACTAGCAAAAGGTAGTGTTAATATACATTATACAAAACAAATCACTGCATTTTAAATGAACTGAACTTTATTTGAAACAATATAAAACAATAAATACGTACTTGCGACCATGTTATCAATAATTGTTCTCAAGGCCTCCTGTTGTTTCAACTAATAAACATTGCCCACACTGTTAGCGTTAGTCAATTGTTTATAACGAACGCAAATATTTCCAAAAAAGATGTTATTGTTTTACTATTATTTATTATTTTGAAAACACCATCGCGCAAAAATAATGTACAACGCACGTTTGTGAAGTGTTTTACAGAATCTCGGAAATTTTTCCTCGATTCTGTAAAAACCATTTTCCAACCTTGCATCATAATATACTATTACTCATTGTACGGTTTGCGGTTATCTCAGTGCCTCATCGCACCAATATAGGCCTATTATTTGATAAAGTATATCAGATACTTCCTTGATAATGACATGTGGGATCATGTCGAAACGTCGGTCGGAATCAGTGGTCAGAGGCCAAACTTGAATCCATGACGTGGAAAACACAAGAAAGATTTCTTAATCATACTTATATCCTCGAAAATCTACAATATAACTCACACACACAGATAAATAAATAAATAAATAAATAAATAAATAAATATATATATATATATATATATATATATATATATATATATATATATATATATATATATCTGACCGAGTTCCCGCGACATCTGGTAATGATGGAGAATATAATGTATATATATGTGGCACGAATGGGGAATAAAAGACGTGCATGGAAGCTTCTTGTAGGAAAACCAGAGGGAAAACGCCCAGATGGTAGACCAAGAATGAGGTAGGAGAATAACATTAACTATGATTTGAGGGAAGTAGATTATACAGGCGATGATTGGAAAACATTGGCTCAGGATAGGGATATATGGAGAGCTTATGTCCGCGCGGCCATGAACCTACGGGTTCGATAGTGCCACTGAGTAAGTATAATGTATATATAAGAAAAATAAGTATTTGAATCGCCTGGTGGTGTAACGGATAACACGCTGGGATACCAACCCAGAGATCCGGGTTTGAATCCCGTTCAGGCATTTATTTTTTCGTATCATGTCATATATATAAATAAAGGAAAATAAATGCCTGAGACGGGATTTGAACTCAAGATCTCTAACTTTATATATTAGCGCTCTAACCAGCTGAGCTACTCAGGAATACTAACACAAGCATTTATTTTTCTTATATATATCAATTCTGCCCGAAGGCAGGTCCTTTATGCAATCATAGCATTCTCATGTTATGCTTGCAGCTTTACTAGGGAATTGTAGGTGTGGTAGCTTCCCGTTGCTTTCCACACTGGTGAAGGATGATGATGATGATAATGATGATGACGATATGATTTCGGGGACCATTTGGGCCTTAAAGTTTTCCTGACATTTGTCTTACAGGTGAGGAAAAACCCCGATAAAAACCTCACCCAGAAAACTGTCCCGACCGGGGATCGAACCCGGGCCCGCTGCGTGACAAGGCACCTCGAGACCACAGCGGTGGGCATGGGTACTATTTTAAATTTGTCTTGGTCCCATTTACAAGTCTCCAAACTTTGTAAGGGGTATTTAGATTCGACCCTGTATAATAGTTACCCATATCTTACCTCCTGATTCATCAGCACGTGCATTACCTTCTGATTGAATGTAAGACTGTACTGTTGTTGAATATCCATCTTCAGATTTAAGAAGTGCATTATCTGAAATAAATAAACATATAAAGTGTATAGAAGAATATGAAAAATGGGGATTAAATTTGAACATGGAAAAAACTAAATATTTATCAATTGGTGAACCAGAACAAAATTTAATTTTGGAGACTGGAGAAACAATAAAATGTTGTAGTGAGATCACATATTTAGGAATTAAAATAAATAATAAATAATAGTTTAAAAAAACTAAAAGAACACGCTTTATTAGAAAACTAAAAAATGAAAAATAAATTTAATTTCCAATACGCTTGGAATAAAATAAAGTTGTCAAACAAAAAAATCATCTCCAACACATATAGAATAAAATTAGAGTTATCAACAAAAAGAAAATAATTTTACCATCAAAAGCGTGGGGTGCTCTATATCAATTAACATATTTGATAATAAACAGAATATTGGTAAAAGTAAGCTCTCTAAGAAGAAAATGTAAAAATCATAAAAAGCACCCCACGCTTTTGATGGTAAAATTATTTTCTTTTTGTTGATAACTCTAATTTTATTCTATATGTGTTGGAGATGATTTTTTTGTTGACCACTTTATTTTATTCCAAGCGTATTGGAAATTAAAATTATTTTTCATTTTTTAGTTTTCTAATAAAGCGTGTTCTTTTAGTTTTTTAAAACTATTATTTATTTTTTATTTTTTAGTTTAAATATTTTACAGAATAAGATAAAAATGTAAATATCTTTAAATTCGATACTATTGTAGTATGAGCTAAAAGTAATACTCTTCTATAAAAAAAAACCCTCCCAGCCGGATTTGAACCAGCGACGTATGGATTATTGAAATTATATACCACTAAGAGTTCACTGCTCTACCAACTGAGCTCTTACAACGATTGACTAAAAACTCGACAAGTCCCCAACCTATTATACCAGTTTTCATTTTTTTGATTTTCGGATGATTCTGGCCACGATTTTAGAAACAAAATATGAAATTATTGTATTGTCACGGGACCTCTACACGTATACAAATTTTTTGAAGTCGATCCAATGTTTCTAAGTGGGTGAAAATCGCGTTGAAACATTCCGTTACATTGATACAAAAACACTTTTTTTTTGATTTTCTGATGATTCTGGCCAGGATTTTAGAAAATAAATATGAAATTATTGTATTGTAACGGGTCCTCTACAAGTATACAAAGTTTCAAGTCGATCCAATGTTTCTAAGTGGGTGAAAATCGCGTTGAAAGATTCCGTTACATAGATAGATAGATACAGGTCAAGCTAATATAAAGCGTGTAAAAATGGGAGCTATGAAGAGGAAATAATAAACAGAAATAATAAAGGAAATTTGCAATTGGAATATTGTGGGATAAAAATATAAGTAATAAAAATAAAATGAATATATATCATACAATTGTTAAATGCATCATTACTTTATGGAGCAGAACTTTGGCCATTAACAACAAAAACAAATGTGTATCTTTTGCAACGGGAATGGATTTTATACGAAGGGCAGCAAGAATTTCAAGAAGAGAAAAAAATACGAACTCAGTTATAAGGGAGAAAATGAAGATTGAAGACACTATTTTAGATTATATTAAAACTCCGCAATTAAGATGGTACGGACAAATATTTGAAGGGATTAGGAGCGGGGGTGAATTTTCTCTCTACTTGAAGGCCAGCGTCAGGTATACGGCGGCTATTCTTTTACGGTTAACTCTCGGTAACAATTTTTGTCTTTCAGCTCATTTACTGCCAAGAAGATCGGGATAAATAGATTCCCGGGCAACACCTGGTAATCAGCACGGAGTATCTAAAAATAATTAAGATATAAATTTATAATTATTTTTCTTTTTATTTATTCAACTAAACATAAAAACACATTATATTTATTTAGGCGTAGCGGCGCACGCTAGGTATTACCTAGTTGGTTAATGAACATGGATTTTAGTTTATTTGAATATCTGTTTATCCCACAAAATTCCATTCAAATACTATTTTTTACTAATTTTGAAAATTTTGTTCACGTAAAAAACCGTGTAGCTTATAACAAGCACGACAGGTCCTTGGCCTACCATCCGGCTGTTGGCCTCACATCCACATGTATTAATCAGAGGTAGGCGATCATAAGCCAGTGTAGGGGTGACATGTGGTCAGCATGTCGGGTTCCCCAGCCTGTGTTCTCAACCTGGCCGAAATTCCATGAGAAAATTTGTTCCCCCATGGGGACTCGAACCAGCGCAAGTACCGTAGCTCTGCGCCAAGGATTCTTGCCTTAACCACTAGGCTACGGCGCTGGACATCTAACAAATTTAGAAAGCTTACTTGTGCACTTTATGAGATGGCAGAGTTTCTAAATTTTTCACTCTGTAAGGGGAAAAATATAGTTTTATACACTTTTTGCATAAATAACTTTTTTGCGCGTTAGTGCGTTTGTCGCACTTACAGCAATATCGACCATGATTGAAAGTTCAATTACCTACGTTTCGGGGTTGCCAACCTACTAAACTGTAATATTGCATATTACAAAGCACGTGCGGGAAGTAAAACCACTGCCCTCTATGTATACTACATACAATGTATATACAAAAAATATCCAAAAGTTAGTGTTAATATACATTATACGAAACAAATCACTGCATTTAAAATGAACTGAAATTTATTTGAAACAATATAAAACAATAAATACGTACTTGCGGCCATGTTATCAATAATTGTTCTCAAGGCCTCCTGTTGTTTCAACAATAAACATTGCCCACACTGTTAGCGTTAGTCAATTGTTTATAATGAACGCAAATATTTCCAACAAAGATGTTATTATTTTTATTAATAGTGAGTGGAGAACATATTTTAATCGACTCACCTCATACATTTTCAAACTTCTTTGATACCGACGGTTTCAGACAATATCATGTCCTTCATCAGTCATGGCTTCCACTGATGACTGAAGAAGGACAGGATATTGTCTGAAACCGTCGGTATCAAAGAAGTTTGAAAATGTATGAGGTGAGTCGATTAAAATATGTTCTCCACTCACTATTAATGATATAACCTCATAATGTTTACTTCCCGATATTAATTTAAATATGTTATTATTTTACTATTATTTATTATTTTGAAAACACCATCGCGCAAAAAATAATGTACTACGCACGTTTGTGAAGTGTTTTACAGAATCTCGGAAATTAAAAACGTCGCTATCGCTCGGTTTTTAAACATTTTCATCGCTTCTGTAAAAACCATTTTCCAAACTCGCATCGCAATATACTATTTTTGATTACGAGTTACTTTTCATTCATCTTAAATTGGGGACAAGTGAAAAATGATCGCAAACTTGAGGACTGAAAATACACTTACTCGACATGTCGACCTGTCGTGGAAAAGCAACTGCTATAGCAACAAAAATATATACAACAGCTATTACAGTCTTCATATTCAGATTGCCCTGTTCTCAGCTAATACAAATGGTTATCAATACCACTTGCAACTAAATTATTCTAACCTAATTAATCAATTTCCATAATCAATTTTAATTACAGTGCTCATTGCTTATTAATTATCCTTTCTAATTAATAAACAATAATTTTAAAAAACTAAAACAACACGCTTTATTATAAAACCCAACTAAAAAATGAAATATAATTTTAATTTCCAACACGCTTGGGATATAATTAAAGTGGTCAACATAAAATCATCTCCAACACATCTAGAATAAAAAAAAATTACCATCAAAAGCGTGGGGTGCTTTTTATGGTTTTTACGTTTTCTTCTTAGAGACTTTATACTTTTACCAATATCTGTTTATTATCAACTATATTAATTGCATTGCAGAGACTCTTGATGTCCCAACTCCTTTCAAAAAACGTTAAACTGAAAATATATAAAACTATTATTCTACCAGCTATATTATATGGATGCGAAACATGGTCTCTTACTTTAAGAGAGGAAAGGAGATTACAAGTATTTGAGAATAAAGTACTTAGGAAAATTTTTGGACCAAAGAGAGATGAACAAACAGGTGAATGGAGAAGACTACATAACAATTAACTACATGGTCTTTATAGGAAGTCAAATATAATAACAGTTAAGTCTCGAAGACTGCGATGGGCAGGACATGTTGCACGTATGGGGAATGAAAGACTTGCATGGAGTCTTCTTGTAGGAAAGCCAGAGGGAAAACGCCCAGTTGGTAGACCAAGAATGAGGTGGGAGAATAACATTAACTATGATTTGAGGGAAGTAGATTATACAGGGAATGATTGGAAAGCATTAGCTCAGGATAGGGATGTATGGAGAGCTTATGTTCGTGAGGCCATGAACCTACGGGTTCGATAGTGCCAGTGAGTAAGTAAGTAAGTATCAAATATATTATTGATATAGAGCACCCCACGCTTTTGATGGTAAAATATACTTTTTTTTGTAGATAACTCTAGTTTTATTCTAGATGTGTTGGAGATGATTTTTTTGTTGACCACTTTAATTTTATACCAAGCGTGTACTTACTTACTTACTCACTGGCACTATCGAACCCGTAGGTTTACAGGAAGTTAGGTGGCCAGGAGAAGTCAGGAATCAGGAAGTTTTGCATTATACTATGGGGGTGCAGAAAGACCTGCATTTGGAACGGGTTTTTTAGTCAGAAGGAGGATCCTATCCGCTATCCGAGATATTAAGTTTGTTAGTGATAGGATATCATACATAATTCTAAAGGGTAAACGACATGATTTTATAATTGTAAATGTACATGCCCCCACAGAAGATAAAGATGACAAGATCAAGGATGAGTTCTATGAAGAATTAGAATGCTTATTTGATAGCCTTTCACGATATCATATGAAAATTGTCGTAGGAGATTTTAATGCAAAAGTGGGGGGGAAGATATATTCAAACCAACAATAGGCAAATTCAGTCTTCATGAAGATAGTAACGACAACGGGGTTAGATTAGTCACATTTGCCACATCAAAGAATCTCATTGTTAAGAGCACAACATTTCTGCATAAGGATATTCATAAATACAAAGCGTGTTGGAAATTAAAATTATTTTTGATTTTTTAGTTCGGTTTTTTAATAAAGCGTGTTGTTTTAGATTTTTTAAACTATTATTTATTTTGTTAATGACCACGTCTGCGAGCCGTAAGTTATACAGTTAGTACACACATGTCCATGACTGCTTTTTTTTTTTTTTTTTTCCATTTTTTAGGCTGATGTATTTTTTTAGTAACATGAACTTTGATATATAAATACATGGGTATAAAAACTAGTGACGAACCAGGAATCTTCAAGCCTTCTTAAGCAGGTGTCTAAAGAAGATTCTTCACTTTTTTAGCCAAATGTTATTTCCAATGAAAATATATAAAACTAGCGACAAATGCGTTGATATCGAAATAAAAATCAGAAAATGGAGATGGATTGGTCATATTCTTAGAAAGATCAGGATGCTGTTTAGAGACCTGTTTTGGTATTTTAAGGCCAGAGGAAAAGAAGATACCGACAGTCTTGTAAAGGAATCTGAAAGAGGATGCCAGAAGGCAAAGAGAGACCTGGGTTGAGTTGATAGTTTTAGCTAGGAATTGGGTGGCTGGAGGTGTTTCATGGAGGTCCTGTGTTCTTGATAATAGTTACAGGAGATACTACTGATTTGGAAGAAGATATTTTGGTGACGTGATGTAGTGTCACTGATACTATCTGATTATCTAGCTAACTTACTGACATCATTCGTATGTCTGTTCGCCTCTGTTTAGTAAAAAATATCCTAAGAACTGTATCCTCAAATATCCGTAATATTTTCCTCTCCCTTAAAGTAAGAGTCCATGTTTCACATCCATATAATATAACAGGGAGAATAACAGTTTTATATAGGCCTATTTTCAGTTTAAAGCTTTTGAGAGAAATTGGAAAGATGAGTGTCCCTATAGTACATAATAGCACGCATTTCCAGAATTGAGCCTATTTTTTAATTTCTTTGTGCATCTCATTCCTGTTTGTAATTTTTGTTCCTAGATATAACGATCCACATATGATTCAATTAAGACGGAGAATTTATATAGTATCCTGCTGGAGTTCGGAATTCCTAAAAAGTTAGACTTATGCGAATGTGTCTAAATGGCACAAAGAGTAGGGTGCGTGGTGGCAGACAGTTTTCGGGCGCTTTTGAAATCCAGAATGGGTTGAAGCAAGGAGATGCACTATCTCCTCTACTATTTAATTTTGTACTAGAGCGTGCCGTTAAATCTTTAGAGAATGAGGAAGGCCTACACCTCAATGGTATTAATAAGCTGCTAGTTTAGGCTGATGATGTAGTACTATTGGCCGATACTAAAGGACAACACGCACACACTATTGAGTAACAGTAAGAAATTAGGACTGGAAGTATATATCAATAAAACTAAATATATGAACACACATAGAAATACATTATATAATGAAAATGGACAGCTAATGACAAATGAGGGAAATTTTGAGGAAGTGGCTGAATTCAAATACCCACGAACAATAATTACAAATAGGAATGAGATACACAAAGAAATTAAATATAGGCTCAATTCTGGAAATGTGTGCTATTATGCATTGCAGAGACTCTTGATGTCTCAACTTCTTTCAAAAAACGTTAAACTGAAAATATATAAAACTATTATTCTACCAGTTATATTATATGGGTGCGAAACATGGACTCTTACTTTAAGGGAGGAAAGGAGATTACAAGTATTTGAGAATAAAGTACTTAGGAAAATTTTTGGACCAAAGAGAGATGAACAAACAGGTGAATGGAGAAGACTACATAATAATGAACTACATGGTCTTTATAGGAAGCCAGATATAATAAGAACAGTTAAGTCTCGTAGACTGCGATGGGCAGGACATGTTGCACGCATGGAGAATGAAAGACTTGCATGGAAGCTTCTTGTAGGAAAGCCAGAGGGAAAACGCCCAGTTGGTAGACCAAGAACGAGGGGGGAGAATAATATTAACTATGATTTGAGGGAAGTATATTATACAGGGAATGATTGGAAAGGATTAGCTCAGGATAGGGATGTATGGAGAGCTTATGTCCGCGCGGCCATACACCTACGGGTTCGATAGTGCCAGTGAGTGAGTGAGTAAGTAAGTAAGATGTAACGATCATTTAACACAAGAAAATGTATTCTGTATAAAAATGTGTGTGTGATATTTGAAATAGATAATTCTCATCACTTACAGGTCACCAGCAACTAACTCACTGGCAATACCGAACCAGTAGGTTCGTAGCCGCGCGGACATAATCTCTCCATTCATCCCTGCCCTGAGCTAATGTTTTCAAATTACACCCTGTATAATCTACTTCCCTCAAATCATTGTTAATGTTATTCTCCCACCTCATTCTTGGCCTACCAACTACGCATTTTCCTTCTGATTTTCCTGCAGGTAGTTTCCATGCTCCTCTTTCATTTCGCATTCGTGCCAGATGTCCTGTCCATCGCTGTCTACTGGACTGTTTGTTTAAATAGCCAAAATTAAACTTTATAAAGGTGGTTTTCTTTCTAAAGTGGAACAGGTTGTAATCATACAAATTTGAGGTTAATGCATCTTCCCTGGTTTATTGATGTATACATTATACGTACATTATATTTAATGCAAAGAGTATTTGGGGATTCTAGTGCTCTGCGGGCCAAGCATAAATTATAAAAAAGACTAAGAAAAAAACAGACGCTTTGTTGCTGAATTATTTGAACAATTGGCTGAGAGATATTCATTTGTTGATTTGTTCCCAAAAAAAATCTTATAAAATACGCTAAGAGACAAGAAAAAAATGAAGTGAGAAGTTGATCTCATACTAGCATGTAATTACCGTATTTACAATGTAACATTTTTATTATTCATTGCTCATTCAAAGTTGCCAACTTAACCACAAAACACGCTACCAGACAAGAAAACGTGATCACAAAAATTAATTTATGAATCACGCAAAAAAAAGTTCTCACTTAAATAAAACACGCTAAAAATGATTTGGGCCAATCACATTGACTCATTTAACATTTTCCAATACTGTTATTTTAGCACAGTTCCAATAATGGTCATATTATAAAATTATAATGATATTGTGAAAAGAAAAATTGTCTAAATCAGGAATCGAACCGTAGACCTCTAGTTCTTCGTACTAGTGTGCAGCCCACTACACCATTCTAGACTTGACACAATATCATTATAATATTATAATGGTGATCCATTATTGGAACTGTGTTAAAATTACAGTATTGGAAAATGTTAAATAACATCGTTTTCTGCTTATAAAAGTACAATGTAAACTTCTCAAATATAGAGACTTCTAAACGAAGCCGTTGGCGATGGTAGTGTCGCCGACCTGGCAGCAGACGAAACGAGAATTATAGATTTGCATATGTGGAAAGAATTGTTAATGTTTGTGCCAAGTCTAGAATGGTGTAGTGGGCTGCACACTAGTACGAAGGATTAGAGGTCTACGGTTCGATTCCTGGTTCACACATTAATTTTTCTTTTCACAATATCATTATAATATCACATTGACTCAGTCGCAACAAAAGTTTGTTAAATTTAATATCTTAAAGCTAACCTAATATAATCAAATTGCTCTAACCTATATTATATTACTCTAAACTGTAAAATTAGTAAATAGAAGGCGTAAAATAATGATATAAATGTGGGTTTAGTACAGATATAAATCTTTTTTACCGACAGAGCAAACTGAGCTAAAAGAAACGGACGTAAATATTTGTTATCAACAGAGCTAATATATATTTTTGCTGGATAAGAAAAGAAATGAAGGTATAAGAAAGGAACTAAATATTTTCAAACTTACGGACCGAATAATTAATATAAGGAACGACTGGAAAGAACATGTGGATAGAATGCCAGAAGGAAGATTTCCAAAATTATTGCTAAATTATAAACCGCACGGAAGGAGAATGTTGGACGCCCACAACAGAAGATGGTCTGAACAATTTTAACAATTCAAGCTTTCATGAAACCGGAACGAGCCAACAGGCTTAATCCCTGGATGATGATGATGATGATTTTTTATATTTACGAGTAATTTGAGTTTAAAATAATTAAAAACAGTAGAATTTAATATCTAAAAGCTAATCTAACGTAATTATATTAATCTAAACAAGTTGAAATCGTAAACATGTTGGCAATCGACTATAGCGGCAATATCTGTTCTCACGTTGGCAATGATGACGCCAGCAGGCACTTGTTCTATGATCGATAGAATAAAAGAGCACTTAGCCTATAGTTTCTCTTAGTATAGTGTTTGCTCCAGCACTTATATCGCCGATGATTTCATTAACTGCCAGCCCAATGGATTGTATACTTGTACCAACAATGTTGAAGATCCCGTTTCTGTTGGAAACTTCACCTACACGAAGAAAAACAAATAGTTTTATTAATTTCTTAAATAAAATCATAATTATTTATTTTGCTAAGTACATTGAGAAATAATAAATTCATTCACTCTTTTATATATTTTGATAGAATAGATTCGATTTGATTTATTTAGCCTGGTGCAGTTAAGACCATGTGGCCTTCTCTTCCACTCACCAGGACAAGCATATATTACATCAGAATATAACAATCTCAATTAACTCTAATATTAAATACCAAATAAAAATTTGATCAAAAAGATAATATCTATTATATTACGATCTATAATGCAACCAGTTAATGTTAGTTAAAATTAAGACTAAAACTAATAATAAAATGTATACAAGCAAGACATATTAAATTGTCCCTGTCTAGTGTATATATAAAAGAAAGAAAAATAATGAGATATAGAAAACTAATTTTACGATTATACAATATTTAAAACAAAACAAATAAATATTTGTTAATCTTAATTTATTTTCATAAATAATTTAATTTGTTAATTGTTAAAAGAATACTATCAGTGAGGTGTATAAGTTAGTTTGTTATTAAATAATTCTTTAGTTTGTTTTTGAAGGATGTTATAGTTTGACAGTCTCTGACATAGGGCGGAAGGGAATTCCATGTTTTGGTAAGTGAGACCTTACGCGATAGCGAGGAGTTACTAAGGACCAACACACACTCTTTATGAGTAACACTAAAAAATTGGGGCTGGAAGTAAGCACCAACAAAACTAAATATATAGGGCTATTCAGAAAGAAGGAACAGACTTCAAACATTTATTTGTTCCAACCAAACTACAAAAAATGTAAACACAATTCCAACGTTCCTAGAAAGAGACGAGTTTGAAGTTCTGATCGCAGCCACATTGGCGCTGTTGCTTGTCATGTTGATTGTTTGTATTAAAATGGTGCACACGAATTTGATACTAGAATGACAATATAGCAGTCTGCTACCAATTCCTCCTCATAACACTTCCTCTTATTCTACTTCCTTCACATTAGCCCCTGCCCGCTCCTGGAATTTCCTTCCTCAAGATATCAGGGGTTGCCGCACACTTGGCACTTTTAAGTCACGCTTATACAGTTACCTGTTGTCTAATAATTAATTTTTCTCTATTTATTTAAATTTATACTATGTCATTGATACTTTTTTTTCTCGTTTTTCATATATCTTGCCAGAGATAATAAAGCTATTATATAATCAATTGAGTTGTGTTTTTACTTGATGGAAATCCATATTTATTAATTAAATAAAAATAAAACGTAGTTTTCATTTGATTTTCATATTTTAATTATATAGTTCAGTTACAGCTGTTTCAGTACACTGTACCTTCTTCAGACATGTTAACAAATTATGAAAGCTATTATTATTATTATTATTATTACTATTATTATTATTATTAGTATTATTATGACGTATTATTATTATTATACATTAAATTCGTTAAATTTAGAGTAAATCAAAATACATTATAACTATTAATTGTATTGTATTTACAACATTTAATTGTTTATGTTTATTGTAATTTAGATGTAAGACTATTTTTTGTTGTTGTATTTTTTAAAACCTGGTTGAGTGGCAGACAAGGCCTTAAGGTCTTAACTCTGCCAGGTAAAATAAAGCTATTATTATCACATTATTGTATTTAGTATTGTTGTTATATATTCTTTTTATTTTTCATTCCAATTTCTATTGTTTCATTTTGTACACATAAACGTTTTATTGCACATATTAAGTGTTGAGGCACGCCTTCCTGCTTCATTATGTTCCACAATTTATTTCTGTTAAACAGACACTGCATTTGTATATCACAACGGTTCTCTGGGAGAAATTTGTAGCTAGGTTTCGGCATGAAAAGTTTGAAAGTTCCCTTGTAGAAACAATCACCTTTATGTAATTCCACGAGCCGCCACTGTATTCTTACCTGTAACATTCTGTTGCTGCGAAAAAGTGAAATCTATAATGAAACACAAGAGAAGTAACAACGTGAATAGGTGCATATTGAAAGAGTTCAACAAACGAGCCGTGCAGTAAGCTATGAACACTGTACTATATAGTGGAGACATATTCCCATTATTTCAGAAATTATTTTTAAAATAATAGGGATATCACTTTTTGATAAATTTATTACATTATAATTTATTGCCAATTAGAGCTTAAGATTGCAGATATGAAATAAAGATATAAAATATTATTACATAATCAAAAACTAAAATTATGGCTTTTCAGGGCAAACTGCCAGTCAGAGCAAAAATAGTGATCAATAATGAAATAATAGAACAGATAGCACACTTTAACTACCTTGGTTCAGATATAACATATAGCTATGATTCGGATATACATAATAAATTAAACCGATATCAAATGATGTGTGGCACCATAAGAAGAACACTCCGAAAGACTGGAAGAGAAACTCAACTCAGGTTTTATAACATTATGGCTGTTCCAGTTCTTTTGTATGGTTCTGAATCTTGGGTACTAACAAAAAAATATATCTCACACATTCAAGCCACTGAAATGAAATTTTTAAGATCCGTAAACGGATGTACACGCATGGATAGATTACACAATGATTCAATAAGAAATTAAGTGAATATATTTTTAATACTTGATAAACTAGAAGAGCACAAATACCAATGGACAGAATATTTAGACAGAATGGACAATACAAGATTATCCAAAAAGATCAATACCTACAAACCACATGGAAAAAGATCTTTGGGACGGTCAAGGAAACGATGGACTTGAGACTGGAACAGGCCGCATTGACCTAATCCTGGAAAAGAAGAAGAAGAATATAATCTTAGGCCAGCAGTTCATTAAGTCAAATTTAATTCCATTTTTTTATGGATGCGACACATGGACTCTTACTTTAAGGGAGGAAAGGAGATTACGAGTATTTGAGAATAAAGTTCTTAGGAAATTTTTTGGATCAAAGAGAGATGAACAGACAGATGAATGGAGAAGACTTCACAATAGTGAACTACGTGGTCTTTATAGGAAGCAAGATGTAATAAGAACAGTTGACAGATAATTGTGGAGGAAGGGGTGTGGAAAATGGAGAATAATGGGATTTCCCAAGGAAACTTTAATGGGCACTATAAGTTGTCAAAAAACTTTGTAAAACTCAAGAATAATAAAATGTCATTTATTTATTTATTTATATAAAAACACAACGCTGATATGAGGTATAGGCCTATATTAAGTTGTCAAAAACTTTGTAAAACTCAAGAATAATAAAATGTCATTTATTTATTTATTTATATAAAAACACAACGCTGATATGAGGTATAGGCCTATATATATATATATATATATATATATATATATTTTTAATATTAGCTATTTGTATATTGATAAAATAGTAGGGTCTTCTTGGTGACTATTTAACTCATGCCCCAAATGGGAGTCAATGACCAATCACGTTTCAATGATTTCTGTTTTACAACCAATCAGAGTCGTGTTTTCACCAAATATTTATCAGTGTTATAATTACCATATTAAAGAAAGCTCCTCCTTACAATATTGCGTTCCTTTGTCAATAAATAGTATGATCTGGTTGCAGTGATAAACAAAAGAAGCAGTAGAAGCGTACCTATCGTTTCTCATTTGTTTTCAAACATCGCCGTTTACATTAAATATATAAATATTTTAAAATAACTATAGTTAAATAATGATTTGTGAGTAAACAGCTTAATTTTATTCGTTAAATAGTCCTAACAAATGCCACTCTTGATTTCCAAATTCTCTAGATAAATTCACTCCTCACTTCGTGAGTCGTGAATTTATCGATAATTTGGAAATCAACTCGTGGCATTACTTATGATAAAATTCCATTATACATAATCAATAAAACCCCAAATCACCAAATTAATAATTTAAAAGAACCAACTAGTTTCACACAGTCCGGAATCACTCAACATTATTATTATCGGGCGTGGAAGCCTACATTCAACTAATGATTTTTTTTCATTGCAACCATGTGCAGTTGTTAACTAACTGATGCCACATCCTATATATCCACCTTCATCACTCAGTCTGCGGCGTCAAGTGGCAACAGCGTTCCCATAAGAGCAATACTATTTTATAGACATGGAAAACCCTATATGTATTGCAATTTAAAATACACACTATATATTAGATGACGTAAGCTGACTTTACATGGAATGTGCTTTAGGATTCATCAGCAAATGTTTGTACAAATATATCTGCGATTGAATCTAACCACCCAGCTTTTTCCAGAACCGGTATGAACTTGGCGATAGATTCTATAGCAGCTTTAGTGAGTCTGTCAGGTAGAATAGACGCTCCTTTTCCTATTACAGTTGATACGGGTTCAGGAATACCCAGCTGATCAAAGAAATGCTTCGTTTTGTTGCCAATCGCTAACCCCATGTTAGTGGTGGCTGCATTGGTGACTCCAATCAAATCCAAGACTCCTCCTGCTGCATTTTTAGCAAATATCACAGTTGTGTCTGCTAGTGCTTGTGCAAAATCTTGAAATAAACCTCTCATTTGAACTTCATTATCTGAAATATACAGACAATAAATTTATAAAATTGTATAATATTATAAATATTAAAAACAGACAGCTAATGACAAATGAGGGAAATTTTGAGGAAGTGGCTGAATTCAAATACCTAGGAACAATAATCACAATGGGAATGATATGCACAAAGAAATTAAACATAGGCTCAATTCTGGAAATCATGCTATTATGGCATTGCAGAGACTTTTGATGTCCCAACTCCTTTCAAAAACGTTAAGCTGAAAATATATAAAACTATTATTCTACCAGTTATATTATACGGGTGCGAAACATGGACTCTTACTTTAAGGGAGGAAATGAGATTACGAGTATTTGAGAATAAAGTTCTTAGGAAAATTTTTGGACCAAAGAAGATGAGCAGACAGGTGAATGGAGAAGACTACATAACAATGAACTACATGGTCTTTATAGGAAGTCAGATATAATAAGAACAGTTAAGTCTCGTAGACTGCGATGGGCAGGACATGTTTGCGCGTATGGGGAATGAAAGACTTGCCATGGAAACTTCTTGTAGGAAAGCCAGAAGGAAAACGCCCAGTTGGTAGACCAAGAATGGGGTGGGAGAATAACATTAACTATGATTTGAGGGGATTAGACTATACAGGGGATGATTTAAAAACTTCGTATATCAAACTTCGAAAAGTGCGATCCTTACAGGATTTTTTAATTATTTTGTCTCAGATTAACTCCTACTCATGATTGGTCGGCGTTATGCATCAAGCAGCTATGCTCCATTGTGCATGTTTCGAGAAAAATACATTTAAAGTTGGTCAATCTTCACTATTTATTGTAGTACCAAAACTAACAATACTGGTTGTTGCAACTTATTGTCCTTGTTTGACAGTTATGCGTTAATAATCTAAGAGCGGGAACATTTGGCGCTTAGCTGCATGTTGCAAAATTTACATTACATTTAAGAAGATCTGGTTTCATAGCCGTTTGTTGCAAAAACACAATCTCTGATAGGACTGATGGCATTACATTTTCTTTAATTGTAAGGCTGTAACTAAAGATTTGTCGCTAAAATTGTACGTTCAGTTACTTCAATGAGCCAGTGGCTTAGCCGGTTGATGCATAACATTGTCCATTCCTACTATTTTATTCATAAACAGAGTAGATTAGGTTTTAAAAAAGATGTTGCAATGTGGAACACTCTACTCAAACCTTCCTGCATCTATGTTTATCATGTTTACTAAATGGAATTGTTCTTTAAAAACCATTTCTCAGCAGCTTTTTGTATAGGTTGGTAGAACTGTCAGGTATTCCCCGATCAAGGAGTAAGTGCAGTTGTTGACGGAGGGCACTGCAGTCGTGTTTATGCAGGAATAGACCGCGTGACACTGCTATCTATGAGTGCTCAGGGGAATGGGACGTGAGACGCTGACAGTATACACTGCCTTACATGACGTCACGTGTAGCAACAAACAAGAGTTTCGTAATTCTTCCGCCTGCAGAGATATTTTGAATGACTAATATTTGAGTTCTTTAATGTAAACAAATATTGTCACAAATACGTTTTAAAATATTTTTCCGCTTATTCGTCATGATGATGATGATGATGATGATGGACATGTTAGCAGGTTCTGTCGTCTTTAGTTCACTCAAGGTGATCTTGGTGAATCCATCTACGTCTTGGCCTTCCCAAATCTCTCTTTCCCTGTGGTTGATATTGTAGAGATAGTTTGGGTAATCTTCCCCGTTCCATCCTTGAAAAACGTTGTTTGTTATTTTGTTGTATCATTTAATATATTTTCGATTTTCAGTTTTCTTTTCTGATATCAACATTTATTTCATGATGTAACCTTTTGAATCCAAAAAGTGGTCTCAAAAATCTCACATGTGCTGCTTCCAATTTCTTTTTGTCTCTCTAATTCAGAACCCGAACTTCACTTCCACGTTGAGGCACTGGCTGTGAAATAATATTATGTAATCTTAATTTGGTTTCTGCTCTGAGATTGATTTATTTCTATTATGCCATTTGATGTATTTCATTTTTCAATTATAAGATATATTTTTCAATAAGAGCCTGAATTCGCCGTTTTATGTTAAATCTTTGAAAAATGTAAAGAATATGTAATTATGATCAAATATGTAAACATATGTAATCATACATTTTCATGTGTAAGTAAGTTTCTATTCGTAATTCCTGGACATTTATAAATTTTACAGATGTATAAACAAAGGGAAATAATATCTGATTTAGTCCAAGGATTTTATGACTTAAAAACCACCGAAATATGTAAAACATACATGCAATTTTGATCTAAAATTTACAAAAAATATACACTGTAACATTACATTCACTGGCACTATCGAACCCGTAGGTTCATGGCCGCACGGATATAATCTCTCCATACATCCCTATCCTGAGCTAATGCTTTCCAATCATTCCCTGTATAACATACTTCCCTGAAATCATAGTTAATGTTATTCTCCCACCTCATTCTTGGTCTACCAAATGGGCGTTTCCCGTCTGGCTTTCCTACAAGAAGCTTCCATGCAAGTCTTTCATTTCCCATAAGTTGCAACATGTCCTGCCCAACGCAGTCTACGAGACTTAACTGTTCTTATTATATCTGGCTTCCTATAAAGACCATGTAGTTCATTGTTATGTAGTCTTCTCCATTCACCTGTCTGTTTCATCTCTCTTTGGTCCAAAAATTTTCCTAAGAGTACTTATTCTCAAATACTTGTAATCTCCTTTCCTCTCTTAAAGTAAGAGTCCATGTTTCACACCCATATAATATAACTGGTAGAATAATAGTTTTATATATTTTCAGTTTAACGTTTTTTGAAAGGAGTTGGGACATCAAGAGTCTCTGAAATGCATAATAGCACGCATTTCCAGAATTGAGCCTATGTTTAATTTCTTTGTGCATCTCATTCCTATTTGTGATTATTGTTCCTAGGTATTTGAATTCAGCCACTTCCTCAAAATTTCCCTCATTTGTCATTAGCTGTCCATTTCCATTATATAATGAATTTCTACGTGTGACCATATATTGTATTACATTACATGACCTAATAATATTATAGTTTCAGTTGTAAAATAAAATATTAAATCAGTTTACGACAACTATTTATTTAAGAACCAAGTAGAAATGAGAAGCGAACGAAAGTATAGAATTTGGTAATGTAGCACGTTTTTTATTTTATTTAAATTATCAGTAGCTATCTGCTTGTCGCCAGACAATAGGCATACTTAAATATTTGCTCAGGTAGGCCTATATACGTAAGGGAAAAGTCCACACTGTGAATTGAAACTAAATAGGAGAGTAAAATAGATTTTACAAGAAACAACACATTCTGAGAAATTTAACAATTCATATGAAGATGGAAGAAACAAATTTTACGATACAAGTTTATTTACTTCTTAAAAGAGTGAAAATATGACGAATATGACCAATAAATTGTTATAATATGCTCTGTCACATATAAGTGGCCAAATATGCATAAATATGACTTAACAAAGTACTTTTATATAAAATCATTTAGCATATATATATAAGAAAGATAAGTGTTGGAATTGGATTCGCCTGGTGGTGTAATAGATAACACGCTGGGGTACCAACCCAGAGTTCCGGGTTCGAATTCCGTCCAGGCATTTATTTTTCTTAGGCACTACGCTACAAGTTGGAAGGTCGAGGGTTCGAGTCCCGTTGGGGTCAGGATTTTTAAACTGACCAAAACCTTCTTTCGGCACTATTGCCCTGGGGTCGACTCAGCCTCTAACGGGAATGAGTACCAGACGCTTGTTCTGGGGGTAAAGGCGGCCGTCACGCAGGGCTGACAACCCGGCTGACATTAAGTGTCGATTGTCTAGAAAAAGTGGGAGCCTTTACCTCCTACTACCCCAAGGGCCTCCCGAGGCCTGTAGTGGGATTACTTTACTTTACCATATATATATATATATATATATATATATATATATAAATAAGCATATCACTCTCACCAAAAAAGATATGCCATATAACAATTCCAGCCCTATTAATTACATACGAATGCTAGACTTGGTTAAAATCAAGCCATCCCTATGTTGTAGGAGACCCTTGTATGAAGGGATTTTATTGATTTATCTTTAATATTTAATGAAACTTACCGATAGAGTTGTTTCCACTTTCTATCCTCTGTTTTATGCGATTAATTATATTGTTCAATTCATCAACTTTCTCCAGATTGTTTTCTGTAACATCACAGCATATTATTAATATACCAACCAAGACATGTCATAAAATACGAAAATATAGGGTTCCTATAGTTAACAAATCCAAGGGATAAGTCCTCCGGAAGGGACTTTAAGCCGTGGGTCCCGAGTCTGAACATTTTCAGACTCGTAAAAGAACCACAAGCCTGAATAAAGAGACCTCTGTCCAAATGTACAGATCGCTGTCCATACAAGTAATACATCAGTTGCCCGCTAGGTGTCTCTCTGAAGTTATATGTTAGCGGTTCCCTAACTTGTCGACTAACGAACCACTTCCACAACGATCTGCGTTGGCGAAACACTGATTTTTAAATATACATACAATAGACTTGCATAAAATTTAATTCCAAGAACAAATGTTTTTATTTATTTATTCAGGATCGTTTCTGTTATTTACACAGGTATCTCAACCAAAATATACATTTTTTTTTTCCACACTTCCCGATCGTGTGTGTCTGCTTCTGTTATATTTCTCTTCTTCATATTGTCTTGAATTCCCTTTATCCACGTTGGTTTTGGTCTGCCATGTTTCCCTTTTCCAGGAGGTATCCATTTTAATACTTCTTTATTTGTTTCTGTGCCCCTTCTTCTCATTATATATCCATACCACCTTAGTTGGATTTCTTCACTCTCTTGTACAATATCCTTTTCTACATTATTATTATTATTATTATTATTATTATTATTATTATTATTATTATTACTGCCAGAAGGAAGATATTAATATTAAATTAAATAAGTTTTATTTATTATATAAGTTAAAAAACAGACACTGAAAAATTAAACTTTGAGCAGTACACAATTAAAATTTTACAAAATTCTGGCAGAGCCTGTCTTGACATATGCAAGTGAGAATTGGACTCTTAACCGTTCAGTCAGAAGAAAAATAGAAACTGCAGAAATTAAGTTCTTATCTTCAGTAGCAGGTGTGACAATTTTGGACAGAAAAATAAGTGGATATATTAGAAAAGACCTAAATATGTATAATTTAACAAACACAATTGACAACATGAGAAACAACTGTTATGAACACGATAAGAGAATGCCTACAGATAGAATCCTTCCGCTGTTACTAAAGTACAAACCAATAGGACATAGAAATGTTGGACGTCCATTTACTAGATGGGAAGATTTGTTTAATCCCACCTGATGTGAAAACAGGTCAAAAGACCTAATTTCATGAAGTATATTATTATTATTATTATTATCATTATTATTATTATTATTGTTATTGTTATTATTGTTATTAGTTCAGCGAATGGAAGAGGATCGACTACCAAAATCTGTTTTGGAATGGAAACCTGAGGGAAGACGAGGCAGAGGAAGACCTAAAACTTCCTGGAGTCAGGGAATATGTTTATACATGAAGGAGAAACATCTATAACCAGGAGATTGGATGGACCAACAAAATTGGCTATTAGGAATCGGACGATGTCAAAGACATTAATCAACCGTTGATCTATTATTATTATTATTATTATTATTATTATTATTATTATTATTATTATTATTATTATTGTGAAAATGTCGCAGAAATGAAGGATACAAGAATAGGTCTAACCTCGAAACCCGCCATTACGGAGAGGTTTTGGCGAATCTCCTTAAATGTTTTGCTAACCCCTGTGGGTTCGCGAAAAACAGGTTGGGAAACGATGTTCTATGCCGATCCCATATCACTCGTTGACTTCTATGGGTAAACAAGCAAAAATAAATTAGATTGGTTGAAACACTCCCACTAGGGAGCGACGTGGGGAAGTGCAGGGTATATAGATAGCGTTCGTATATAAAGTAAAAATGGTTACATAAATAGAGAAACCGTAATTTTATCTAATGGTATGTTTTGTTGTTCATTGAATGGAGTAGTTTTTGTTGGCTGCTATTTATTTAACATGTTTCACAACACTGTCCAATCCTTATCCTTCATCCACAGTAATTCTGCCCGAAGGCAGGTCCTTCACTGCAATCATAGCATTTTCATGCTATGCTTGGAGCTTTACATGGGAATTGTAGGTGTGGTAGCTTCCCGTTGCTTTCCACACCGGTGAAGGATGATGATGATAAGGATGATATGATGATGACCATATAATTTCGGGGACCGTTTGGGCCTTAAAGTTTTCCTGACATTTGTCTTACAGATGATGAAAAAACCCGATAAAACCTCACCCAGAAAAACTGCTCCGACCGGGGATCGAACCGGGGCCCGCTGCGTGACAAGGCAGCACGCTACCTCGAGACCACAGCGGTGGACATTCCTTATCCTTGATGCAGATTAAATCGCCGCGAATCCGCTTTATTTTTGGTCTTCTTCACTTTCTCTTTCTACCACGTAGCACCCTTTCTAAATTTTTATTGGGAATCTGTCTTCTGTTATTATTTAGATATGACCACACCATTTTGTTTCCTTTTTTGAAATCTATAATTAAAGTTTGAATATTAATCATCTGTTTGATTATTTTTTTTTCATTAGGAATATTCCAGAATACAACCCAAAGTGATTTGTCACCAGAGGTTCCTGTCTAAAGCATCTTCTTCCCTCAAATCTCTAGCTTCCATACTTCTCGTCACTCTATCTACCCAACGTTCTCTAGATCTGCCTCCTCCACTTATTCCATTAGCTTTCCAATTAAGGATCTTCTTTGGTATTCTATCTTACTCCATTCTTAAGAATTGCCCATACCATTTCAAACGTTTTTCTTCTATATTTTCTAATATTTTTCGACTTGCACACTTTCCCTTATTGTGCTGTTTCTTACCTTATCCCGTCTTGAAATTCTTGTCGATCACCTCCAAAAATCCATTTCTATTGCTAACAGCTTGTTGACTTGTTTTCTACTTACTGTCCAGGTTTCGGACCCATATAATAAAATACTTTGCAACCAAACTTGAAATATAGTTTTACACGTTATATGTTTTCTATTTTATTTCTATTTCAAAGCAATAAGTTCAACATACCAATGATTATTCTTCCATCAATTTTTTTTCAATTTCTGTAGTTGAATTCTCATTTTTATCTGAAATAGATCCTAAATATCTAATTTTTTTTTAACATTGCGTATTCTACCTGAATTACATTTTAGCTCTTCTGTTGTATTCCAATGAAAGATATTCTGTTTTATTATAATTTATCTGTGAACCCCATTGTTTAATTATACTATCTCTTATTTTATCTATTCTAGAAATTGCAGCTGAACGTTTCCAGAAATCCAGTTCTGCAGAATATGTTTGATTTAAAAAGATTGAGACGAGATAGTGCTATGCACATTATGGAAACAATTGAGATGCTGCCATCTACAGAGCTTTGAGCATTCATTCTTTTCACTGTTCAAGTAGTGTCAAGTTTCCTCAACAGATGGCAGAGAAATTCATTTATGTTTGTTAGAGATGTATATGTTTCATTGATGCTTTAAGGTTTAGAAAGTCTTACATTATCTCGGTATCAGTATTATATGGTATAGGGCTGTCTGATCCGTAACCCTTCATTTATTTTTCTAGTTTTTATTTCTCATCCTTCTGTACCCCGTATGTCACTATACTTATTATTCTTGTAATAAATTTGTACTTTTATTTAGAACTTATATTCTGACCTCCACAAAATAATATTTAATTTATATATTGTAGATTTGACCTTTGGATGCGAAACACGGACGCTTACTTTAAGGGTGGAAAGAAGATTACGAGTATTTCAGAATAAAAGTTCTTAAGAAAATTGTTGGTATAAAAAGAGACGAACAGACAGGTGAATGGAGAAAACTACATAATAGTGAGCTACATGATATGTATTTGAAGCAAGATATAATAAGAAGAGTTAAGTCTCGTAGGCTCCGATGGGCAGGACGTGTGACACATATGCGGGATGAAAGAGGTGCATGGAAGCTTCTGGTAGGAAAACCAGAGAGAAAACGCCCAGTTGGTAGACCAAGAATGAGGTGGGAGAATAACATCCATGATTTGAGGGAAGTAGATTATACAGGGGATGATTAGAAAACATTACCTCAGGATAGGGTTGTATGGAGAGCTTATGTCCGCGCGGCAATGAACCTACGGGTTCTATAGTGCAAGTGAGTTAGTTAAGTGTATGATATGTATATTCAGGGTGTCCATTTAGCTTGACCACCCTGTATAATCTACTTCCCTAAAATCATAGTTAATGTTATGGCAGTGAAGCTTGGACCATCAGAACTCAGGATGATCGTCATATTACAGCCACGGAGATGAAATTTCTGCGACGAACTGCAGTTATAACCTT
This sequence comes from Diploptera punctata, assembly GCA_030220185.1. Taxonomy (NCBI): domain Eukaryota; kingdom Metazoa; phylum Arthropoda; class Insecta; order Blattodea; family Blaberidae; genus Diploptera; species Diploptera punctata. The sequence goes on along the minus strand of JASPKZ010002151.1, from coordinate 35,725 downwards.
CTAGACCACCAAAGAAATTCAACAATAGCCAGAGAGGTGAAACATCGTAACCTATATCTGAATACCTCCAAGAATATAGAAACAATTGGCTAGCCCATATTCAGCGCATGGATCGTCACAGAATACCAAAACAAATTCTTCACTACATTCCTCGAGGCAGAAGTTCTGTGGGTCGACCTTTTCGGAGATGGCGGGAGACCGTAACGGGCCACTGGGCCTAATACTTGAAAGGACGGTGATGATGAATGTTTTTCTCCCACCTCATTCCTAGTCTACCAACTGGGCGTTTTCGCTCTGGTTCTGCTACAAGAATCTTCCATACACGTCTTTCATTCCCCATTCGTGCTAGATGTCCTACCCGTCGCAGTCTACGAGACTTAACTGTTTTTATTATACCTGGATTGCTATAGATATATAGGCTTACTTACCTAAAGGAACAGTTTCTATGACGCTCGGCCCAACAGTTGTGAAAGTTAAGAATAACAGATAGTAAGATACATTCATTGTAAGGTAGGAAAGTAGAAAAGAGAAACAGATGGTAATATATGATACAAGATTTTCGTATATCGATTCATGGCTGATTACTTATTATTTCTACAAGAAGTTGAGGGGATAATTGGCAATTATTTTTCTCATATCTAACCTTTGCAACGTATAAATATTTATAAGGATTTTAATTTGATTCCGGCTAATTTAATATAATAATATAATTGCTATGAATAATAATTATTTAATTAGGCCTTAGCTGTTTATGGCTGACTGTTATTATTCCAGGATATCAATGATAGTTCGTGTGGATATGTCATACCGGAAATGTTTAATATACACCTAAGCGAATTTGTTAGCACTCTTCTTCTTCGGCTTTCCTCCACTTATAACTTTGCCGTCTTCAGTTTCCATTTATCTCCATCATTCCAATCTTCCTCTTCCAAATTCCTATCATCCATTATAGTTCTGACGTAAGTTTTCCATTTGCATCTTGGTCTGTCACGTTTATTTCTTCCAGGGGGTGACCATTGGTATATATTTTTTTACCATCTTTCATTTCCCATTCTTTTTACATGACCATACCATTTAAGCGTTTGATTTTCAATCCTCTTAACAACAGATGTGGTGACATTCATTTCTCTCCAAAGGAATTCATTTCTTATTTTATCCTGTCTTGTTTTTTGGAGGCTTCTTCTAAAATAATCAAATTCAACTGTTCTAATTTTATTCTTTTGTAATTCCGTCAAAGACCAAGTTTCGCTTCCATATGACAAAATATTCTGTATTATGCTCTTATAAATTTTCATTTTAGTTTCCTTTGTAATATTTTTGTTCCAAATTATTCCATGTAATGTCTTAGTTGCATTTTTTGACATTGCAATTTTAATTTGTACATCTCTCTCACAGGTACCTAAACTTGTATTGACCCAATATATTTAAAAAATTCACATTTTTTTTATTTTCCCTGTTTCAAGTAAAAGGTCATCCACATCCTTTTCCAAACACATATATTCTGTTTTCTGTAAATTTATATTCAGTCCCCATTTTTATATTCTTCCATTAGTTTATTTATCATATTTTTCATATCATCTTCATCCCCTGCAAAAATTATTTGATCATCTGCAAACAACAATGAATGCAGTACTTTTCCTCCTGTAGGAATACCCATTTCAGAACATTTTTTATACCATAAGTTAAGAGCCTGGTCTAAATAATTTCTTAGCAATTTAAATTTATGGCTCGATGATGCTGGTTTAGCGAATATACAGGGTGTGTCTAAATTCTAAATAGTCCTAACAAATGCCACTTTGATTTTTCGGAAATCGCTTGTGACATTACTTATGATAATTCGAACATGAAGAATAATATTTAACTCACTGGCACTATCAAACCCGTAGGTTCATGGCCGTGCGGACATAAGCTCTCCATACATCCCTATCCTGAGCTAATGTTTTCCAATCATCACCTAAATAATAAACTTCCCTCAAATCATAGTTATCATTCTCCCACCTCATTCTTGGTCTACCAACTGGGCGTTTTCCCTCGGTTTTCCTACAAGAAGCTTCCATGCACCTCTTTCATTCCCCATACGTGCCACATGTCCTGCCCATCGCAGTCTACGAGACTTAACTGTTCTTATTATATCTGGCTTCCTATAAAGACCATGTAGCTCACAATAAGGATTTTTTTTCCATTCACCTGTATCTTCATCTCTTTTTGGCTCAAAAATTCTCCTAAGAACTTTATTCTCAAATACTCGTAATCTCCTTCCCCCCCATAAAGTAAGAGTCCATGTTTCGTATCCATATAATATAACTGGTAGAATAACTTTGATATATTTTCAGTTTAACGCTTTTTGAAAGGAGTTATGACGACAAGAGTCCCTGTAATGCATAATAGCGCGCATTTCCAGAATTAAGCCTATGTTTAATTTCTTTGTGCATCTCATTCCTGTTTGTAATTATTGGTCCTAGATACTTGAAATCAGCCATTACTTCAATCAAAACTAAGATCCAACTATTTAACACAACAGTAAAATCAGTTTTACTGATCAGACAATCAGATGTGAAACATGGAAGATAACCAAAAGAAACAATTAACTTGCTCCACGTTTTTACGTTGGATATTAAATGTGAGACAGTCTGATATAATGTCAAACCAAGGACTACGGCGCAAAACTGAACAAGCTCCTATCGAAAACAAATCCATCCATCCATAGTAATTCTGCCCGAAGGAAGGTCCTTCACTGCAATCATAGAATTTTCATGCTATGCTTGCAGCTTTAACAAATAAAGGAAAGAAAACGGAGTTGGATTGGACATACTATATGTACGCCTCAAACTGCAATAGAAACTTGCCCAATGGACTGGAATCCTCAAGGTTCAAGGAGGAGAGTAAGACCAAAAATGACTTGTAAGAGACTTATTGAAGGAGAAATACGTGAAATGGGGGAAAAGTTGGTTGGAGGTGAAGAGGTTGGCAGATGATAGAGCTGAAATGGAGAAATTTCATTAAGGTCTATGCTCCTGCTAGGAGAGAAAGGAAATTATGATTATATAGTAGTGGGGCACTAGATATTTTAATGCAGGATTTAAATAAATTGTACGACGTTATGCATCAACCTGCTAAGGGACGTTTTTTAAAATTGATATTTTGATACCATCTGTTGCACTGGCCATGAAGTAAGTGTACGCACACTTTTATCCCCAAATCTTTAAATATAGCCATATTATTAAAGAAAAATGTAAACCCCGTCTTATCAGAGATTCTATGTTTTGCAGCAAACGGCTATGAAATTTTCATAAATCATCATCATCCCAAGGCTTCAAAGTTGAAAGTCTTGGCTTTTTCAACAATCCTCCTCCATGCCAATCTGTCTCTTGCCATATTCAAGTTAGTCACTTTGATTTTCTTTAGATCGTTCATTGTGTCATCCTGCCATATTATCTTCGGTCTTCCAACTGCTCTGCATATTCTTTAGATCGTTCATTGTATCATCCTGCCATATTATCTTCGGTCTTCCAACAGCTCTGCATTTTCTTTAGATCGTTCATTGTATCATCCTGCCATATTATCTTCGGTCTTCCAACAGCTCTGCATTTTCTTTAGATCGTTCATTGTATCATCCTGCCATATTATCTTCGGTCTTCCAACAGCTCTGCATTTTCTTTAGATCGTTCATTGTATCATCCTGCCATATTATCTTCGGTCTTCCAACAGCTCTGCATTTTCTTTAGATCGTTCATTGTATCATCCTGCCATATTATCTTCGGTCTTCCAACAGCTCTGCATTTTCTTTAGATCGTTCATGTATCATCCTGCCATATTATCTTCGGTCTTCCAACAGCTCTGCATTTTCTTTAGATCGTTCATTGTATCATCCTGCCATATTATCTTCGGTCTTCCAACAGCTCTGCATTTTCTTTAGATCGTTCATTGTATCAACGTGCTATATTATCTTCGGTCTTCCAACTGCTCTGCATTTTCTTTAGATCGTTCATTGAATCATCCTGCCATATTATCTTCGGTCTTCCAACAGCTCTGCATTTTCTTTAGATCGTTCATTGTATCATCCTGCCATATTATCTTCGGTCTTCCAACTGCTCTGCATTTTCTTTAGATCGTTCATTGTATCATCGTGCCATATTATCTTCGGTCTTCCAACTGCTCTGCATTTTATTTAGATCGTTCATTGTATCATCCTGCCATATTATCTTCTGTCTTCCAACAGCTCTGCATTTTCTTTAGATCGTTCATTGTGTCATCCTGCCATATTATCTTCGGTCTTCCAACTGCTCTGCATTTTCTTTAGATCGTTCATTGTATCATCGTGCCATATTATCTTCGGTCTTCCAACAGCTCTGCATTTTCTTTAGATCGTTCATTGTATCATCCTGCCATATTATCTTCGGTCTTCCAACTGCTCTGCATTTTCTTTAGACCGTTCATTGTATCATCGTGCCATATTATCTTTGGTCTTCCAACAGCTCTGCATTTTCTTTAGATCGTTCGTTGTATCATCCTGCCATATTATCTTCGGTTTTCCAACAGCTCTGAATTTTCTCTAGATCGTTATTGTATCATCGTGCCATAATATCTTCGGTCTTTGAACTGCTCTGCATTTTTTAGATCGTTCATTGTGTCATCCTGCCATATTATCTTCGGTCTTTCAACTGCTCTGCATTTTTTAGATCGTTCATTGTGTCATCCTGCCATATTATCTTCGGTCTTCCAACTGCTCTGCATTTTTTAGATCGTTCATTGTGTCATCCTGCCATATTATCTTCGGTCTTCCAACTGCTCTGCATTTTTTAGATCGTTCATTGTGTCATCCTGTCATATTATCTTCGGTCTTCCAACAGCTCTGCATTTTCTTTAGATCGTTCATTGTGTCATCCTGCCATATTTTCTTCGGTCTTTCAACTGCTCTGCCTTTTTTAGATCGTTCATTGTGTCATCCTGCCATATTATCTTCGGTCTTCCAACAGCTCTGCATTTTCTTTAGATCGTTCATTGTGTCATCCTGCCATATTATCTTCGGTCTTTCAACAGCTCTGCATTTTCTTTAGATCGTTCATTGTGTCATCCTGCCATATTATCTTCGGTCTTCCAACTGCTCTGCATTTTTTAGATCGTTCATTGTGTCATCCTGCCATATTATCTTCGGTCTTCCAACTGCTCTGCATTTTCTTTAGATCGTTCATTGTATCAACGTGCTATATTATCTTCGGTCTTCCAACTGCTCTGCATTTTCTTTAGATCGTTCATTGAATCATCCTGCCATATTATCTTCGGTCTTCCAACAGCTCTGCATTTTCTTTAGATCGTTCATTGTATCATCCTGCCATATTATCTTCGGTCATCCAACTGCTCTGCATTTTCTTTAGATCGTTCATTGTATCATCGTGCCATATTATCTTCGGTCTTCCAACTGCTCTGCATTTTATTTAGATCGTTCATTGTATCATCCTGCCATATTATCTTCTGTCTTCCAACAGCTCTGCATTTTCTTTAGATCGTTCATTGTGTCATCCTGCCATATTATCTTCGGTCTTCCAACTGCTCTGCATTTTCTTTAGATCGTTCATTGTATCATCGTGCCATATTATCTTCGGTCTTCCAACAGCTCTGCATTTTCTTTAGATCGTTCGTTGTATCATCGTGCCATATTATCTTCGGTCTTTCAACTGCTCTGCATTTTTTAGATCGTTCATTGTGTCATCCTGCCATATTATCTTCGGTCTTCCAACTGCTCTGCATTTTTTAGATCGTTCATTGTGTCATCCTGCCATATTATCTTCGGTCTTCCAACTGCTCTGCATTTTTTAGATCGTTCATTGTGTCAATCCTGTCATATTATCTTCGGTCTTCCAACAGCTCTGCATTTTCTTTAGATCGTTCATTGTGTCATCCTGCCATATTTTCTTCGGTCTTTCAACTGCTCTGCCTTTTTTAGATCGTTCATTGTGTCATCCTGCCATATTTTCTTCGGTCTTTCAACTGCTCTGCATTTTTTAGATCGTTCATTGTGTCATCCTGCCATATTATCTTCGGTCTTTCAACTGCTCTGCATTTTTTAGATCGTTCATTGTGTCATCCTGCCATATTATCTTCGGTCTTTCAACTGCTTTGCATTTTTTAGATCGTTCATTGTGTCATCCTGCCATATTATCTTCGGTCTTCCAACTGCTCTGCATTTTTTAGATCGTTCATTGTGTCATCCTGTCATATTATCTTCGGTCTTCCAACAGCTCTGCATTTTCTTTAGATCGTTCATTGTGTCATCCTGCCATATTTTCTTCGGTCTTTCAACTGCTCTGCCTTTTTTAGATCGTTCATTGTGTCATCCTGCCATATTTTCTTCGGTCTTTCAACTGCTCTGCATTTTTTAGATCGTTCATTGTGTCATCCTGCCATATTATCTTCGGTCTTTCAAACTGCTCTGCATTTTTTAGATCGTTCATTGTGTCATCCTGCCATATTATCTTCGGTCTTTCAACTGCTCTGCATTTTTTAGATCGTTCATTGTGTCATCCTGCCATATTATCTTCGGTCTTCCAACTGCTCTGCATTTTTTAGATCGTTCATTGTGTCATCCTGTCATATTATCTTCGGTCTTCCAACAGCTCTGCATTTTCTTTAGATCGTTCATTGTGTCATCCTGCCATATTTTCTTCGGTCTTTCAACTGCTCTGCATTTTTTAGATCGTTCATTGTGTCATCCTGCCATATTATCTTCGGTCTTTCAACTGCTCTGCATTTTTTAGATCGTTCATTGTGTCATCCTGTCATATTTTCTTCGGTCTTCCAACAGCTCTGCATTTTCTTTAGATCGTTCATTGTGTCATCCTGCCATATTATCTTCGGTCTTTCAACTGCTCTGCATTTTTTAGATCGTTCATTGTGTCATCCTGCCATATTATCTTCGGTCTTCCAACTGCTCTGCATTTTTTAGATCGTTCATTGTGTCATCCTGCCATATTTTCTTCGGTCTTTCAACAGCTCTGCCTTTTTTAGATCGTTCATTGTGTCATCCTGCCATATTATCTTCGGTCTTCCAACTGCTCTGCATTTTTTAGATCGTTCATTTGTGTCATCCTGCCATATTTTCTTCGGTCTTTCAACTGCTCTGCCTTTTTAGATCGTTCATTGTATCATCCTGCCATATTATCTTCGGTCTTCCAACTGCTCTGCATTTTTTAGATCGTTCATTGTGTCATCCTGCCATATTTTCTTCGGTCTTTCAACTGCTCTGCATTTTTTAGATCGTTCATTGTGTCATCCTGTCATATTATCTTCGGTCTTCCAACTGCTCTGCATTTTTTAGATCGTTCATTGTATCATCCTGCCATATTATCTTCGGTCTTTCAACTGCTCTGCATTTTTTAGATCGTTCATTGTGTCATCCTGTCATATTATCTTCGGTCTTCCAACTGCTCTGCATTTTTTAGATCGTTCATTGTATCATCCTGCCATATTATCTTCGGTCTTTCAACTGCTCTGCAATTTTTAGATCGTTCATTGTATCATCCTGCCATATTATCTTCGGTCTTTCAACTGCTCTGCATTTTTTAGATCGTTCATTGTGTCATCCTGCCATATTATCTTCGGTCTTCCAACTGCTCTGCATTTTTTAGATCGTTCATTGTGTCATCCTGCCATATTTTCTTCGGTCTTTCAACTGCTCTGCCTTTTTTAGATCGTTCATTGTATCATCCTGCCATATTATCTTCGGTCTTCCAACTGCTCTGCATTTTTTAGATCGTTCATTGTGTCATCCTGCCATATTTTCTTCGGTCTTTCAACTGCTCTGCATTTTTTAGATCGTTCATTGTGTCATCCTGCCATATTTTCTTCGGTCTTTCAACTGCTCTGCATTTTTTAGATCGTTCATTGTGTCATCCTGCCATATTATCTTCGGTCTTCCAACAGCTCTGCATTTTCTTTAGATCGTTCATTGTGTCATCCTGCCATATTATCTTCGGTCTTCCAACAGCTCTGCATTTTCTTTAGATCGTTCATTGTATCATCCTGCCATATTATCTTCGGTCTTCCAACTGCTCTGCATTTTTTAGATCGTTCATTGTGTCATCCTGCCATTTTATCTTCGGTCTTCCAACAGCTCTGCATTTTCTTTAGATCGTTCATTGTGTCATCCTGCCATATTTTCTTCGGTCTTTCAACTGCTCTGCCTTTTTTAGATCGTTCATTGTGTCATCCTGCCATATTTTCTTCGGTCTTTCAACTGCTCTGCCTTTTTTAGATCGTTCATTGTGTCATCCTGCCATATTTTCTTCGGTCTTTCAACTGCTCTGCCTTTTTTAGATCGTTCATTGTGTCATCCTGCCATATTTTCTTCGGTCTTTCAACTGCTCTGCCTTTTTTTAGATCGTTCATTGTGTCATCCTGCCATATTTTCTTCGGTCTTTCAACTGCTCTGCCTTTTTTAGATCGTTCATTGTGTCATCCTGTCATATTATCTTCGGTCTTCCAACTGCTCTGCCTCGTATATGTTTATTTAAAGAGTTTCTTGACCGGTCACTGATCATCCATTCTTATCAAATGTCCAAGCCAACTAATTGTGAGAGATCTTATATGGCTTACTATATTCTTATTAATGTTCATAAATGCTAATCTAAATTTTGCATCTTGCAACTAAGCGACAAATATTCCCGCTCTTAGAATGTTCCTGATTCAAAGGGGAGAATATGACCTGCAGTAAGTGGCGATATGTCTCCTTCGCTGGCGATTACAAGTAAATCACCAGCCCGGATTCCTGTCTTACTGACATTAGCCCCGGCTAAATAATGTTATTACGTTAGTATGTAACTAACTACTTTAGTTATTATACAGGGTTCTTCATTTATAACCTAACCGCACATTGGCAAAACGTAGCATGGCCGTTAGATTATAAATGAGAAACCTGTAGTAGTATGTGATAATATAGTAAAACTTGTTTAACGTGAATAATGCGGAAATCAGTGAACAAATTTATTGGTCCCGGGGAAATAATAATAATATTATGTGCATTTATTTTGTTTAAAACGGAATCTGTCCAACGCGGAAACGGAAGGATATTTCTACACAATTAATGAAAAAATATTGTTTATAAGGCGGAAAGATAGAGAGAAAAATAAATTAGTTTCCACTTTATTGAATTCCCATTAGGCGAAATAACAATAAGGGATGATTTCTGCCGCCGGATGAAGTAGATTTTTTACCTGTATCTGAAATTTTCTTTCGGCCTCACTGCACACCTTATGCGAATTACAGGTTTGTTTAGCAAATATTTGGCGTGTGACATCTGTCTTACAAATAACCAGTGCATTGTAAAGTCTGAAATTATTTTAAGACATGAGACCGATTGTGTACGTATCTTTCACAGGTAGCGTTCTGAATTTTTAGGAATAAAGATGACTAAATAATAATGCCATTAAACGAAAAAGTGAAAATGACTGAAGATAAAGAAAAACAATTTCTCAGTACGCGAAATAATGACTAAATTTAAATGTGAAAAAACCAAGTTTATGAGATTTTAAAACACAAAGAAATAATAATTAATTAATGGATGCAATGAAATAATCAAACGAAAAGGAAAGCAAAATAAATACTTACTTACTTACTTACTCACTGGCACTATCGAACCCGTAGGTTCATGGCCGTGCGGACATAAGCTCTCCATACATCCCTATCCTGAGCTAATGCCTTCCAATCATTCCCTGTATAATCTACTTCCCTCAAATCATAGTTAATGTTGTTCTCCCACCTCATTCTTGGTCTACCAACTGGGCGTTTTCCCTCTGGTTTTCCTACAAGAAGCTTCCATGCACGTCTTTCATTCCCAATACGTGCAACATGTCCTGTCTATCGCAGTCTACGAGACTTAACTGTTCTTATTATATCTGGCTTCCTATAAAGACCATGTAGTTCATTGTTATGTAGTCTTCTCCATTCACCTGTCTGTTCATCTCTCTTTGGTCCAAAAATTTTCCTAAGAACGTTATTCTCAAATACTCGTAATTTCCTTTCCTCCCTTAAAGTAAGAGTCCATGTTTCGCATCCATATAATATAACTGGTAGAATAATTGAATGTTCGAGCCTTTGGCATGGGTTCCCTGAAGTAGTCCCCGCCCGGAGAACCGAATGGGGGACTATTTGACCTCCGGAAAATTTTACCCCAGATGAACCCATGTCCGCATTTCTTGACGGTTGTATTTTTACGGTGAAAGATCGTCACTCTTTCGCCCAAGGTACTTTTTTTCGTCTGGCTTATCAGCTTCGACCAGTCCGGCATGGGTAACCCTATCGGCAGCAATGCTACCGCCGGCATAGCTCTCAGGATCATTTAAGCACGCAAGCCACTCCACCACGACAAGGTAAAGATACCATGGAGGGTCACTTAAACTTTAAACGTATTTTTCCTGAACTTTACATGATGGCGCATAGCTGGTTGATGCATAACACCGTCCAATTACCGTTGGATATGGTTGTTTTACAGCAAGTTAGATGAGGGGAAGAAGGTAATCACAAAATGTGGAATAATATTACCTAATTGTTTCTAATTAGATATTTATTGAACGAAATGTGTTACATAATATATTTTATATATAACCATACAGGTTGACGCTTCACCTTCCAAGAAGTCCTGCTGCAAAGCTACCAGCCAGTGATTCAATCACCCCATACTTATTCATAGGTTCAAAGAACTCTCCAGCAGCATCCTTACTGACCTGCACGATCCTGTTAGGAACTACTTCAGCTACCTTAGCCAGTCTGTTTGTTAACGTCTCAGGAAGTAGTCCGAAGCTATCGAGGTAGTTCTTCGTATTATTTGCAATCACTTTCCCAAAAACTGATTCTTCTGATGGTGGCACGATGCCAACTACCTCCATCGCTGCTCCAAAAGTGTTTTCAGCAGCGGATCTCAAGGTGTTGCCCATGGGGACGATGAAATCTGTGAAGATACCGCGGTCAGCAACATCTGAAACATTAGTATAAGCGGATCTCAAGGTCAGCAACTTCTGAAACATTAGTATAAGCGGATCTCAAGGTCAGCAACTTCTGAAACATTAGTATAAGCGGATCTCAAGGTGTTGCTCATCATTGCTCACTTTTCATTATTGTTTTTCATTGTTGTTTTTCATTATTGTTTTTCATTGTTGTTTTTCATTGTTGTTTTTCATTGTTGTTTTTCATTGTTGTTTTTCATTGTTGTTTTTCATTATAGTTTTTCATTATTGTTTTTCATTATGGTTTTTCATTATTGCTTTTCATTGTTGCTTTTCATTGTTGTTTTTCATTGTTGTTTTTCATTGTTGTTTTTCATTGTTGTTTTTCATTGTTGTTTTTCATTATTGTTTTTCATTATTGTTTTTCATTATTGTTTTTCATTGTTGTTTTTCATTGTTGTTTTTCATTGTTGTTTTTCATTGTTGTTTTTCATTGTTGTTTTTCATTGTTGTTTTTCATTGTTGTTTTTCATTGTTGTTTTTCATTGTTGTTTTTCATTGTTGTTTTTCATTGTTGTTTTTCAATGTTGTTTTTCATTGTTGTTTTTCATTGTTGGTTTTCATTGTTGTTTTTCATTATTGTCTTTTATTATTGATTTTCGCTATTGTTTTCAGTATTATTTTTCACTATTGTTTTTCACTATTGTTTTTCATTATTGTTTTTCATTATTGTTTTTCATTACTGTTTTTCATTATTGATTTTCGCTATTGTTTTTCGCTATTGTTTTTCGCTATTGTTTTTCATTATTGATTTTCATTATTGTTTTTCATTATTGTTTTTCATTATTGTTTTTCATTATTGTTTTTCATTATTGTTTTTCATTATTGTTTATCATTATCGTTATCATTATTATCATTATCATTATTATTGTCCATCATGTATGAGCTGGACTTGACTTATATAAAGTAAATATTTTAATTGATTGCTGAAGCTTTTAACTCACTAAAACGTAATAAATAAATAAACAAAAATAACTAAATAAAGAAAAAAGAGACTGAGTTTTGAAGCCACTGGTTGTTTTCTTTTGCTAAGAGTACGTACCTGTTTTTTCTTCTTTTACTGGAAAAGAGAATCCAGAAGAGAGAATAAACCCAAGACAGAATACAGCTGATGAGATCTCCATGCTTAATGTAAGGATTGAAGCTACATTTGAAGTTATTATATAAGCACAGATTTATTGTAAAGCTTTAGTACTGTTATTATTTCCTGTTGTTCTTTTTTTATGGCAGGGGTTAGTAAACTTTATAAGTGTGCCGAACATGTCTTCAGAATGTGTTCAAACTAAGATTCTTAGGTTACGGCGCAAAAAGTGGACATCCGAATTTCGATGTAATTTTGGGCCTGCCGGCAGGCTGCTTCGCAATGCGTCGCGACGAGCGAGCGATCTTTCTGGATTGCTCAAGCAATGCAGTGAAGGAACGGTCGCCTTAAGTGAGTCATCCACTTGTGTGTTTTGGTTAGTTTGGAAGAAATAACGGATAGGGTATCCATTCACCTGTCTACTCATCTCTTTTTGGCCCGAAAATTTTCCTCACAACTTTATTCTCAACTACTCGTAATCTTTCCTGCCTTAAAGTAAGAGTCCATGTTTCACATCCATATAATATAACTGGTAGAATAACTGTTTTGTATGTTTTCAGTTTAACGTTTTTTGAAAGGATTTGGGATGACAAGTGTCCCTGTAATACGTAATAGCACGCATTTCCAGAATTGAGGCTATGTTTAATTTCTTTGTGCATCTCATTCCTGTTTGTGATTATTGTTGCTTGATACTTGAATTCAACCACTCCTTCAAAATTTCCATCATTTGTCATTAGCTGTCCATTTCCATTATATAACGCATTTCTATGTGTAAACAGTCTGACAGCACTGATGGTGTTTACATTTTTCCTTAATAATAAAGCTGTATTTAAAAATGTCCACCGCTGTGGTCTCGAGGTAGCGTGCTGCCTTGTCACGCAGCGGGCCCGGGTTCGATCCCCGGTCGGGACAGTTTTTCTGGGTGAGGTTTTTATCGGGGTTTTTCCTCACCTGTAAGACAAATGTCAGGAAAACTTTAAGGCCCAAACGGTCCCCGAAATCATATGACCATCATCATCATCATCATCATCCTTATCATTATCATATCATCATCATCATCCTTCACCGGTGTGGAAAGCAACGGGAAGCTACCACACCTACAATTCCCTAGTAAAGAAGCAAGCATAGCATGAAAATGGTATGATTGCAATGAAGGACCTGCCTTCGGGCAGAATTACTATGGATGGATGTATATGTAAACATATATTTAGTTTTAGGGCTATTGCTGTTTACTTCCAGTCCGAATTTCTTACTGTTACTCAATAGAGTTGCGTGTTTTCCCTTAGTATCTCATCGCTTTCGCTCTATAATACTACATCATCAGCCTAAACTAACAGTCTATTAATGTCATTGAGTTGTAGACCATCTTCATTCTCCAAAGATTCGATGACATGCTCTAATAAAATATTATAATGATATTGTGAAAAGAAAAATTAACGTCTGAACCAGGAATCGAACCGTGGACCTCTCCTTCTTCGTAGGAGTGTGCGGCCCACAACACTATTTTAGATTTGGTACAAACATTAACAATTCTTTCCACATATACAAATCTATAATTCTCGTTTCGTCCGCTGCCAGGTAGGTGTCACTACCATCACCAACGGCCGGCTTCGTTTAGAAGTATCTATATTTGAGAATTTTACATCATCATCATCACTCCAGGGATTAGGCAATTGCCCGTTCCGACTTCATATTGCATCAGCCCAACGTCTTCTAGGTCTTCCAACATCACGTCTTCCTCTTGCTTGATAATTTCTTGCTAACAATGGATATCTCTCCTTACTCATTCCATCCATGTGATCAATCCATTCCTGTCTGTAATTCGTGACTTTATCCAATAAAGGCTGTACTTTCAATTCTTCTCTTATTATTCCAAATCGTATCCTTTTATCTTGCTTGGGTCGGTTCCTTTTATGACAATCCGGCTGATTTCCATGAAGCTTCTCAGTAAGATAAATGTCTCCTGGAAGCGTTACGAGCGCTTCGCAGGACAAGGATGGTGGAAGGGATGCTTCCTCTGAGCCTCCAAACATGCTCCTCTGGGTATCCACCCCCCAAGAGAGGGCTGCTTTCTTCCGCTCTTCAAGCCCTACAAGTTCAGCTGTGCTATTCCTTGTCGCCCTGTTGACCGTTGAAGACTTGACGAAGATGTGGGCGCCCAATATGGATACAGACGCCATTCCTTCGTTGTGAGCTATACTTAGTTCCCCTCGCCTCTTACCCACCAGCAAGATTAACCTAAGTCTATCTTCCCCAGTAGAGTCGTCTGGTTCATCGGGTACTAAGCCCCCCCCCCACCACGTCAAGGTGATAGCTCCTGGGGGGGGGGAATTTTACACCACCACTTTTATAAGAAGTAAACTGGAAAATGTTAAATACTCTAGTGCAAAATTGAATAGTAGAGGAGATAGTGCATCCCCTTGCTTTAACCCATTGTGAATTTCAAAAGTATCCCGAAAACTGTATTCCTACATGCCTACTTTTTATCCATTTAAACACATTCTTGTAAGTCTGTCTAACTTTTTAGGATGCTATATAACTTCTCCCTCTTAATTGAATCGTATGCCTTTTTTATGTCTACATATAGTTGATAACAAAGCGACTGAAAGCTTTTGAGATGTGGATATGGAGAAGGATGGAACGTATAAAATGGGCAGGCAAAATAAAAAAATGAAGATGTGATAGACAGAGTGGGTGAAAGAAGGACAATGCTGGAACTCATAAAGAAGAGGAAAAGAAATTGGATTGGCCACTGGCTAAGAAGAAACTGCCTGCTGACGGATGCCCTAGAAGGAATGGTCAACGGAAAGAAAGTTAGAGGCAGAGAAATATATGAGATGTTAGACAATATTAAAATAAATGGTTTGTATGCGGATGCAAAAAAGGACAGCCGAGTTATTTATTTTATTTATTTATTTTACCTGATGGAGTTAAGACCGTAAGATCTTCTCTTTAACTTCACCAGGTTAAATTATATATACAATAAGAATTATGATTGATACATAATTATTCTACCAGTTATACTATATGGGTGCGAAACGTGGACTCTTACTTTAAGGGAGGAAAGGAGATTACAAGTATTTGAGAATAAAGTACTTAGGAAATTTTTTGGACCAAAGAGAGATGAACAGACATGTGAATGGAGAAGACTACATAACAATGAACTACATGGTCTTTATAGGAAACCAGATATAATAATAACAGTTAAATCTCGTAGACTGCGATGGGCAGGACATGTTGCGCGTATGGGGAATGAAAGACTTGCATGGAAGCTTCTTGCAGGTAAGCCAGAGGGAAAACGCCTAGTTGGTAGACCAAGAATGAGGTGGGAGAATAACATTAACTATGATTTGAGGGAAGTGGATTATACAGGGAATGATTGGAAAGCATTATCTCAGAATACGGATGTATGGAGAGCTTATGTACGCGCGGTCATTAATCTACGGGTTCGATAGTGCTAGTGAGTGAGTAAGTACATAATAGATATAGACTACACAATATAAATTTGACAAGGGTAAGAAAGAAAAATAGTATTAATAATTGTAATAATAATAATAATAATAATAATAATAATAATAATAATAATAATAATAACAAAAAATAACCTATAATTAAATTAAGTAAATGGCTTGGTAAAGAAAGCTTAAAATATAAAGAAACAATAAAAGTATACATGGAACAGGGTTTTATATATTATATTGTCTAAGGAAGTATGCAGTGAGTTTCTTTTTAAATTGTTTTTGAGTCGGGCAGTCCTTGATATACGAGGGGAGTTGAATTCCAGAGTCGTGTGGCTGAAACAAGGAAGGATGAGTTAAGGAAAGAGTGGAAAATGCTGAGTTTGCAGTGTAAGACCTGCTCTTGAGCAGGACACTATATATGTATATAGTTGATGTACAGTGCCATTATATTCACATTTCTTTTGTAAATTCTATCTTATGCTAGTGCACCGCACGTTCTGCAACCACTCGCATGCGTGATCCTACCAATCTTTTATAATTACCTTGAGTTTGAAAGTATTGAGTGCCTAAATCAACATTCCTTTGCCCGGGCCCATAGAAGGCATAGATTAATCCACCTTTCCTTAGTAAATTATTAAACATATAATAATGTATGCTAAACAGTATTATAATCGTGGAAGCTAGAAGGAAAAAAGGGGATTAATTTGGCTTGAGAAAGCTTTAGAATATAAATCAATACCAATCATAACTAGCTACGCAATTAGTAAACATAAGTTAACTAAAATAATGTAACTTTAATTAGAGTCATAAGTCAGATAATTGAAATACAAATATAACAAAAGTTTATTTTCTTGACCAAAGAAAAAGACACGAATGAAATAATATCCTAAGTCGGTCACCCAAGAAAAAATCAGTAACAATAATAACATACATACATACATACATTCAATCCAGTCCAGTTGTTATTGTTGTTATTGTTATTATTGTTATTGTTATTATTACTATTATTATTGGTATGATTGTTATTACCCCTCAGGGGTCCTCATCTAGGGGATATGTGGATGGCGACCACAAGGTGCCCAAGCCGAGCAAAACATTTCTTCCACTTACTTGTGTTTTGCACTCTTTTAACTTTACTATCTAACCTCTCTTGGTTAACTCTTGTTTTTTCGACCCCGACGCAATTAGGGCATCCGAGGGCTAGGGAGTCTTTCCTTTCTTCCATTTCTTCTTTCCTTTATTTTCTTTTCTTCTCCAGAAAAGCCTGACCAGAGGCTATAAGATGGCAGCCCCATCACTGGTCTTGCCTTCCTTTGACCAGCAACCAATCGAAGGGACTATTATTATGCTTTCAAGTCTTATACGAGAATTTCCCAGAAGGATCAAAACGCTGGAGGGGAAATTTTCTATAGGATCGTAACAGGCCTTGGCCTAATACTTGGAAGGAAGAAGAAGATGATTGTTATTATTATTATTATTATTATTATTATTATTATTATTATTATATTCTGCTGGATAAGAAAAGGAATGAAGATATAAGAAAGGAACTAAATATTTTCAAACTTCAGACCGAATAATTAAATATAACATATTGATTGAATGCCAGAAGAAAGATTTCCAAAATTATTGCTAAATTATAAACCGCACGGAAGGAGAAATGTTGGACGCCCACACAGAAGATTGTCTGAACAATTTTAACAATTCCAGCTTCCATGAAACCGGAACGAGCCAACAGGCTTAATCCCTGGATTTTTATTATTATTATTATTATTATTATTATTATTATTATTATTATTATTATTATTATTATTATTATTATTTATTATTATGAAAGGTCAAACAAAAAAGGTATGCATGTTTGATTTTGCGGAAAAAAAAAAACTTCTTTATATGTTGGGAGTCTTGGAACACCCTAATGCAGATAAATATTCGAATTTTTTCGGGGATAATATTAAACTCGACTATGAGTTTGGATCTCCCTGTTGACCCACTTCGATAAATCATTTAAATATCAGTAAAAATATATTATTGACTCTTTTTATGATTTACTAATTAAAAATTACTTTATATTAATTATTTTTTCATTGTAAAAAGTTTCCTATAAAATATAGGAGTTATGGCGACCTAAATTCTTCTTGTTCCATGTCTCGCTTATCAATATACCTCGTTTCATGGCAAACAATGATTTTTGTATTATATTGTATAATTAAATTATTTTTATTGACAAAATGTATCTTAAAATTCAATATATTTAATTTATGAAACTTTTATTTATTTATATACTTACTGTCTATTTAACACTAAGAAATTGCGGCGCAAACAAAACGTCAATAAAGCTATATATATCATCATCATCATCATCATCATCCAGGGATTAAGCCTGTTGTCTCGTTCCGTTTTCATGAAAGCTAGAATTGTTAAAATTGTTCAGACCATCTTCTGTGTGGGCGACCAACATTTCTCCTTCCGTGCGGTTGATAATTTAGCAATAATTTTGGTATTCTTCCTTCTGGCATTCTATCAATATGTAATTTCCAGTCGTTCCTATATTGAAAATATTTAGTTCCTTTCTTATATCTTCATTTTTCTTATCCAGCAGAGTATATCCTGTTATATTTCTTAAAACTCTCATCCCAGCTGCTATATATATAGAATGAGATGCACAATAATATATACATAGTGCACAAATTAAACATAGGCTCAATTCTGGAAATGCATTCTATTTCGCATTACAACGGGGACTCTTGCCATCCTAACGTCTCTCAAAAGAAGTTAAACTGAAAAAATATATAAAACTGTTATTCTACCAGTTATATTATCATCATCGTCCTTTCAAGTATTAGGCCCAGTGGCCCGTTACGGTCTCCCGCCATCTCCGAAAAGGTCGAACCACAGATCTTCTGCCTCGAGGAATGTAGTGAAGAATTTGTTTTGGTATTCTGTGACGATCCATGCGCTGAATATGGGCTAGCCAATTGTTTCTATATTCTAGGAGGTATTCAGATATAGGTACGATGTTTAACTCTCTGGATATTGTTGAATTTCTTTGGTGGTCTAGAAGGCTATAACCTGCAGTTCGTCGAAGAAATTTCATCTCCGTGGCTGTAATATAACGATCATCAGTTATATTATATGGATGGGAAATATGGAGTCTTACTTTAAGGGAGGAGAAAGTTTTAAGAGTATTCGATAATAAAGTTGTTACGAAAATTTTTGAACGGACAGATGAATGGGGAAGCCTTACATAACAATGAGCTATACTATGTCTGTGGGAAACCAGATATAATAATAATAATAATAATAATAATAATAATAATAATAATAATAATAATAATAATAATAATAATAATAATAATAATAATTATTATTATTATTATTATTATTATTTATATACATAATTGCAATGTTTACACATCTTTCTATACCTAAAGTTTTATTTTTCTTCTCCATTAGTCTCTCTCCATCCAATCCATGTCCTCCAGTCCTCTTCCTCTCATTCCAGTTCTTATTTCATGCATCCACGAGTTTCAAGGTCTTCCTCTCTTCCTTCTTCCAGGTGGACACCATTCCGATGTTTTCCTGGGTAATCTTTCTTCTTGCATTCGTCGTACGTGCCCATACCAATTTAATTGCTTATACCGTATATAATCTACTACTGAATAACCAATATTCATTTTTTCTCTTATGACAGTATTTCTTATTTTGTCTAATTTTGAACATCTTGCTGCTCTCCTCAAGAAATCCATTTCCATCGACATAAGTTTTTGTTCTAAGTTTTTGTTGAATTTCTAAACTTCAGCTCCATATGTGACAGTACTTCTCACTATTGAATTATATATTTGTAACTTATTTTTCCTGGTTATATGTCTGTTCCATAAGACTCCATTCATCATTGCTGTTATTGCTCTACCTTTATTTATTCTGCTCTTAATATCACTTTCTTGTTTATCCTCTTTATCTAATTTTACTCCCAGATACTCAAATTCTTCACATCCTCTAATATGTGAATTTAAATAAATAGAGAAAAATTAATTATTAGACAAAAGGTAACTGTATAAGTGTGACTTAAAAGTGCCAAGTGTGCGGAAACCCTGATATCTTGAGGAAGGAAATTCCAGGAGCGGGTAGAAGAAGCTACTCTGAAGGAAGTAGAATAAGAGGAACTGCTATGAAGAGGGATTGTTAGCAGACTGTTATCTTGTAACCTAGTGTCAATATTGTGGTAGGAGATGACTGCAAAATATTAGCTTAGGATAGGGTTGTACATGGTATTAAAAAAAACGTGGCATTTTTACATGGCATTAAGGAAATAGTTCTACCCACAGAGATATCTTTTGAAAGTTATATATTTTGTAAGATGGATGTAAAAAACTGTATGTCGAATAAAAAGTGTACTCCTATATACAAACTAGTTTAATAACGGAATTTGTTTCCTCCAGAAGTGTACATAAGTATGTAATTAAATATCTGAACAATGGGATATAAAACTTTTACGAACTCTGATTAAAAAAAAATATTATTCGCACATTTGTACTTAATATTTTGTTAGTCCTTTAACGTAATGTTTCCGTTTATAGCACTTAGAAAATGTTATAGAATGGATATAAAAACAAATGAGGAATTAAAAAATCAAATCAACAAGATATGGTTTTCAAAATGTCAGCTATTTTCCAATAGGTTTCATATATATATATCTGAGTCTGTACCTCAGCGTGATATCCATTACACTACCAGGCGAATCCAATTCAAACACTTAATAATGGAGAATATAATACAATATAGAGAAAAATAAGTGTTTGAATTGGATTCGCCTGGTAGTGTAATGGATATCACGCTGAGGTACAGACTAAGAGATCCGGGTTCGAATCCCGTCCAGGCTTTTATTTTTCTTATCATACCATATTAAGCTTGCATTGCTCAGTGTTAAACATTTAATTATAACATCTATAAAGCGTCACTGCTATAAGGTGAAAATATTCTCTTTAATTTGCTTACTTGTTATATTCAGCTACTAGATGGCAGTGAAGACCGAGTTCTCGCGACATCTAGTAATAATGGAGAATATAATACATATATAAGAAAAATAAGTCTTTGAATTGGATTCGCCTGGTAGTGTAATGGATATCACGCTGAGGTACAGACTCAGAGATCCGGGTTCAAATCCCGTCCAGGCATTTATTTTTCTTATCATACCATATATATATATATACTAACTAATACCCGGCGTGCGCTGCTGCGCCTAAATAAATGAAAATTAACGTACTTTTATGTTTAGTTGAATAAGTGAAAGGAAAAAATAATTATAAATTTAATTTTTATAGATACCCCGTGCTGATTACCCGGCGTTGTCCGGGAATCTACTCATCCCGATCTTCATGGCATAAATGAGCTGAAAGATGAAAATTAATGTACTTCCTATGATTAGTTGAATAAGTAAAATGAAAAATAATTATAAATGTATATCGTAATTATTTTAAGATTCCCCGTGCTGATTACCAGGTGTTGCCCGGGAATCTACTTATCTCGATCTTCTTGGCATAAATGAGCTAAAAGACAAAATTCGTTATTGTGAGTTTTCCGTATGTGCTGCTATGCTTGCACAGGAATCTACGTACTTGTCTCGATCTTCTTGGCATCAATGAAAGACAAAAATGGTTATTGTGAGTTATCTATAGGAGAAAAACATATGGTGTCGCGGACTTTTCTGTAGAGATTTTTGAGATTTTAAATTCTGTGTACATTAATTTTGTGTATTTGTTATGGTTTAGGCAGCGTAAGCAATTTAAGCGTTCAAAAGAGCTCCTTTTTTCACGTTTTCCACTACAAAGAATGATTTTTAAGGGTGTAGCCTATGTTCATCCCGGGAATCTCCCGCACATTTTTCAAAAAGCCCCATCACAATCGGATCAACGGTTGGCCGCGCATAAAGTATGAACAAACAAACAGGCAAACACACGAACAAACATTCATATATATATATATATCTTAATATATAAAAATTTCGTGTCACGTTGTTTGTCCGCGATGGAATCCTAAACTACTGAACCGATTTTAACAAAATTTTACACACTGTGTGCAGTTTGATCCAACTTGAGACTTAGGGTAGTTTATAACTAAATTTATAGTCGCATTATTTTTTTATTGCAAATTATTTGTTTGTTATTTAACAAAGAGTTATAATTATCTGTGAGTTCCGTACGATTCTAACAGATGGCGGTGTAATTATCTGAGAGTTCCATACGATTCTAACAGATGGCAGTGTAAGGTATTTTGGTAAGGTAATTGGTTTATTATTTAACAAAGAGAGATCCAGATGGCTGTGCTTTTTGTTGCAACCGCGAATTTCAATTGAATTACAAATATTGATTATTTCATAATTTAAATGTGTTGAGTGTTTATTTTATTTTCAATATTATTAATTTCGTGTGTAAGTATTAGTTTTAAGTAATCTGGCTGAAAGACAGCAACTTAATTTAAATTTTTAACGTATACCTTAGCCACAGCAACGCGTGGCCGGGACTTCTAGTAAATATATGTTATAATTAAATGTTTTTTAACATTGAGCAATGCAAGCTTAATATGGTATGATAGGAAAAATAAATGCCTGGACGAGATTCGAACCCGGAACTCTGAGTCTGTACCTCAGCGTGTTATCCATTACACCACCAGGCGAATCCATTTCAAACACTTATTTTTCTTAATAAAATCTCGTCCAGACATTTATTTTTCTTAGCATACCATATATATATATATATATATATATATATATATATATATATACTAGTTAATACACGAGGCACGTTGTTACGCCTAAATCATTAAATATTAAAGGTTAATTAAATTGTATGGTATACGCTGAGATGAACCAAACATGGCCGTTGCTAGTCAATTTTTAATTTCGGATTTTCGGTAAACCTCCACTTCTAATTGCTCATTTTTTGATAATACCTCCTCCCTCGGTTAATTTTAATAGGTTAAACTGAGTTCGTTGTGAAACATCGAAAATTGTGAACGCTAGAGCGATTTTTAAATCTTCACTTCAGGTGAACCCCTGTATCTAATGGTTTTAGATGGTCCAATTGTGAATCTAAACCATCCAGGGAACCAATCAGACACACACAAAAAATGCCATAAAAATCGGTCCAATCGTTTAGGAGGAGTTCAGTGACATGCACACATACAGAATAATTATATATACAAAGATATGCAATCTTAATGACTATTTAACTCATGCCCCAAATGGGAGTCAATGACCAAACACGTTACAATATTTTTTTATTTACAACCAATCACAGTCGTGTTTCGCCTAAAATGTACCAACTAAAGTTTATCATAATAAAGAAAGCACCTCCTTTTTAACATTCTGAATTGGTCATAGCACTATTTAGCAGTGACTGACTATGTAACAAATACGGCTACCAGATTGTATATATAGTGCATGAATGTCAACACGTAGCGCATGCGAGAGATAATATAAAAACATTTGTAACAATTGATTATATCACAATAAAAAGAAACCACTGTTTGCACTTTCTTAAACGAATTATTTTCCAGGAAATGACATTGCAGAAAAATATAATTGACATATTTACATCATAGGACATCAGAAATTAATTAATTACCTATAACGTTGGTTATAAATTTCTCCACCAGGGTTCATTCTTACAACATTGCGATCCTTTGGCAATAAATAATATTATGATCGGGTTGCAGTGATGAACAAAAGAAGCAAATGAAACGTACCAATCGTTTCTCATTTGTTTTCAAACATCGTCGTTTACATTAAATATATAAATATTTTAAAATAACTACAGTTAAACAATGATCTGTGAGTAAACAGCTTAATTTTATTCGTTAAATAGTCTTATCAAATGCCACTCTTAATTTCCAAATTCTCGATAAATTCACGACTCACAAAGTGAGGGAAATTTTGAAGAAGTGGCTGAATTCAAATACCTAGGAATAATAGTCACAAATAGGAATGAGATGCACAAAGAAATTAAACATAGGCTCAATTCTGGAAATGCATGCTATTATGCATTACAGAGGCTCTTGACTCCCCGACTCTTTTCAAAAAAACATTAAACTGAAAATGCATAAAACTATTATTCTACCAGTTATATTATATGGATGCGAAACATGGACCCTTACTTTAAGGGAGGGGAACATATTACGAGTATTTGAGAATAAATTTCTTAGATTTTTTTTTTGTTCAGAACGTTGAACATGTTCGATGAATTGCTGTTAGAGGATCCTTCCTACAAATAGAACAGTCACTGTGCGTGAATTTTGTAAATCCATGCGGTTAAGGAAAACTCAATTCCTGTAGATACTGCATGATTCAAGCCGTACGTCACTTCCCGTATTGTTAATCCATTAATAATGAATGTACATATATTATGAAAGTTTTAATGACAAATATAATTGTAAAGTCGTTCTTCCTATTCTTTTAGCATTTTCTAACTAACTAACTCACTGGAACTATACAACCCGTAGGTTTATGGCCGCAAGGACGTAAAACCCCTCCATACATCCCTATCCTGAGCTAATGCTTTCCTATCATTCCCTGTATAATCAACTTCCATTAAATCATAGTTACTGTTATTCTCCCACCTCATAATTGGCCTACCACTGTGCGCTTTTCCCTCTGGTTTTCCTATAAAAATGCCATTCCCTTCCTGACATTGTTTCTTCGTGCCACATGTCCTGCCCATTGCAGTCTACGAGACAATTATACCTGGTTTCTTATTACGATCATGTAGTTCACTGTTATGTAGTCTTCTCCATTCACCTGTCTGTTCATCTCTCTTTGGTCCAAATTTTTTTCCTAAGAACTTTATTCTCAACTACTCGTAATCTCCTTTCCTCCCTTAAAGTAAGAGTCCATGTTTCACATCCATATAATATAACTGGTAGAATAATAGTTTTATGCATTTTCAGTTTAATGTTTTTTGAAAAGAGTCGGGAAGTCAAAGAGTCTCTGTAATGCATAATAACATGCATTTCCAGAATTGTGCCTATGTTTAATTTCTTTGTGCATCTCATTCCTATTTGTGACTATTGTTCCTAGGTATTTGAATTCAGCCACTTTCTCAAAATTTCCCTCATTTATCATTAGCTATCCATTTCCATTATATAATGAATTTCTACGTGTGACCATATATTTAGTTTTATTGATATTTATTTCCAGTCCTAATTTCTTAGTTTTACTCAATAGTGTGTGCGTGTTGTCCTTTAGTATCTCCTCGCTATCGCCCAATAGTACTACATCATCAGCATAAACTAACAGCTTATTAATACCATTAACTTGTAAGCCTTCTTCATCCTCTAAAGATTTAATGGCATGCTCTAGTACAAAATTAAATAGTAGAGGAGATACTGCATCTCCTTGCTTCAACCCATTCTGGATTTCAAAAGTATCTGAAAACAGTTTGCCTACACGCACCCTACTCTTTGTGGCATTTAGACACATTCATGTAAGTCTAACTAACTTTTTAGGAATTCCGAACTCCAGCAGGATACTATATAACTTCTCCCTCTTAATTTAATCGTATGCCTTTTTGAAGTCTACGTATAGTTGATGTACAGTACCATTATATTTGCAATTCTTTTTTTTTAATCTGTCTTATGCTAAAAATCGGATCTGTTGTAGACTTATTTCTTCTAAATGCATATTGATGATCTCCTAGAATGTCATCAATATGGGGAGTAAGTATGCTTACTAATATATTTGTAAGAATTTTGTACGAAGTTGAAAGTAATCAGATGCCCCTGTAGTTGTTGCAATCAGTTTTATCTCCTTTCTTATAAATTGGTACGATAATCTATTCTTTCTATTCATCTGGAAGAGCTTCTTTTTCCCAAATCATACTAAGCAACCGGCGTATCTTGTCCATCAATTTTTCTCCCCCTGATTTTATCAGTTCTGCAGGGATCTCATCTGAACCTGATGCTTTTCCTTCTTCTGTACAATAATGATCGGTTTTTTGAGACACTTATGAAGCTGAAAAGCAAATTCAGATGTTTCAAAATTGAAGATAAGTACGAAGTTGATTGTTTGTGGTCATTTGTGGACATGTTGGGCTCCACATTTCCTATGACGTCTGAGGAGGAAATGGGCTCGTCGCAGATTGTGACATTGTGATGTAAGTAAAAATTTGTTTCCTTTTGTCGTTATCCTGCAGTAGACAGTGGCAGTGAGAAGTTTATATGGGTGCGTGATTTTAGCTTCTATGATATAGGTTGGTATATACACTTTTTACATTGTACAAGGGAGTCAGTTTGTGAACTGCGGGTAAATGTAAATCATAGAATATTCACCTGAAAGGTCCGTCTCCTCAACTTAATTAATCATTTAACTGTAGCGCTTTCGGGACTTGACCCATCATCGGCAGGATTCAAAACTGGCGTTTCACTGAAGATCTGGTAGAGGGGGTTGCATGTATTTGGTTCGTTTTCGTTTATCAGGCTGTCGTTGTGAGCTGCTATTTTATATTAATTTTGAATAAACCTCAACGGAACACATCATGAATCTTATAAAAGTTGAAAATGAAAATCGTAATATAATATATAAAAACAAATGTTTGTTTGTTCGTATATATATATATATTACTACTTTTTGTAGTTACAATTTCATTATGTGGTGTATGTCTAGGCTTAGGTTTGTTTTGTTTCGGAGGTAGCCCCGAGATTGAGCCGGTTTCTATTCTGGAGAGGCACAATATGTTCTTGTCTTGTAAAACAAGTATTTTGACGTCTTCTTATACCCATTTCATGATTATCTATTCTTTGCCAGGAGTTCACCGATAATTTAATTTTGTGAGGATGACAAAATGGGAAAGTTAGAGTAAATCAGATTAGTTTATAGTTTATTGGATAACGTTGGCACACCGTGAGGAAAAGTTCGGTATTCTGTTTGAAGAGTGACTAATGTAGGTGGACTCCTGGCATAGAATCCCCCGAGTTTCTATAGTCAATCCCCTATCCTCTCTATTTTCCTCGCCCCTTCCTCCAAAGTCTTCCTTCTATTGTTCAAAATACTCCTTGTGTCCATGTTAGTTTTGGTCTTCTCATATTCTTTCTTCCCGTCGGATTCCATTAATAAATATTCTTCAGACGCGCCGTAGGCGTAGTGGTTAAGGCACTGCGCTACAAGCCAGAAGGTCGAGGGTTCGATCCCCGTGGGAGTCAGGATTTTTAAACTGACCCAAACCCTCTGCGGCACTATGGTCCTGGGGTCTATTCAGCCTCTAACTGAAATGAGTTCCAGATACTTGCTCTGGGGGTAAAGGCGGCCGTCACGCATGGCTGACAACCCGGCTGACTTCAAGTGCCGATTGTCTAGAAAAAGTGGAAGCCTTAACCTCCCACCACTCCAAGGGCCTCCTGAGACCTCTCGTAGGATCTCTTTACTTTACTTTAAATTTGTCTTCCATCATCCTTTTTGAGGTTTTTCTCAGAGTTATCTTCAGTTTTCCTATGCCACAATTTCATTCCACTATTTGTCCATACTCATCTTGCCCATTTAATTTCATTTCGTTCATCTGCCACTGTGATCTGCGTCAGGCGTGGTCGGTCGGTCGACACCCTTGTCACTCACAGACCTCTCTATACAGTTGGACACGAGTTGAGCATATTTATTTTGACTTATGCTTTCACGACCGAGTTATTATGAAGATCTTGAAGAAGATATCCGGGCTATAGGCCGTGGTCTTGAGGCTTGAAGTTCCCCAACGTTTCGCCAGAGGCTGCGTCCAGCATCATCAATGGTTGTCTTGAAACTCCCTTGAAGATCCCGGACGCAGTCTCTGGCGAAACGTTGGGGAACTGCAAGCCTCAAGACCACGGCCAACAGCCTGGAAATCTTCTTCAAGATCTTCACTTACTTATTATTTTTATATAGACAAACAGATCATCGGTTGATGTCTTAGATATTGTCCGATTCCATCATCATCATCAACAACAAGGATTAAGCCCAATGGTCTGTTCCGATCTCATTATAGGTCGAATTGGTCCTTCCATCTCTTCAATGGTCTTCCCAACATTCTTCTCCCTTTTGGTTTATAATTATATATTCTTCTTGGTATGCGCTGTTCATTCATTCGTAATACGTGCTCAAGATAAGCATTTTGATAATATTTTATTCTTTCACAGAGATTAAATATATTAAGTTCTGTTCTTATATCTTCGTTTTTCTTTTTATCGGTCCTTTGGTATCCTGCTATTGCTCTCAACATCTTCATTTCAGCAGCCTCTATTTGTTTACTATCTACCTCTGTTAATGTCCAGGTTTCACATCCATAGATAAGAGATGGAACTGCCAATACTTTGTAAAACTTTAAAATAGTTTCTTTTCTAGTCTTATTCAATAATGTGCGTTTAATTGTGCCACATATATAATTGAATCGTATTTTAGTGTGTTTATCTAAATTTCTGTCATTGCCTAAATGACATCCCAAATAATTAAAATTCTGAACTTGGTCTATAATTACATCGTTTATCATTATTTTTGTTCTTATTGCATATTTTCCTTTCAGAGCTAATATTTTTTGTTTTAGATGTAAATATACGAGTACTTAAATAGTTGTCAGATTCCTAATAACTAATTTTGTCGGTCCATTCAATCTCCTGGTTGTAGATGTTTCTCCTTCATGTATAAACATATTCCCTGACTCCAGGAGGTTTTAGATCTTCCTCTATCGTCTTCCCTCAAGTTTCTATTCCAAAACACATTTTGTTAGCTGATCCTCTTCCATTCGCTGAACATTTCCGTGCCATCTTAATTGCTGAATTTTAATATAATCTAAAATAGCTTCTTCAATCTCCATTTTCTCCCTTATAACTGAGTTTCTCACTGTTTCTCTTCTTAAAATTCCTCCTGTCCTTCGTATAAAATCCATTTCCATTGCCAAAAGATAATTATTTGTTTTTGTTGTTAATGACCAAAGTTCTGCTCCATAAGTAAAGATGCTTTTAACTTCTTCTTCTTCTTAAACTTAATTTGTAGGATTTTCATTCTGTTTATTTCAAAATCACTCCTCGGAGGAAGACGTATTGGATGTGCATTCACTGTCTATCCATCTCTTGGCTGGTCTTCCTCTTGTTCTTCTCCCATCTATTCGTCTATCTTCTTTAGCTCTTTTTGCAAGCCAGTTTTCTTCCATTCTTTCTATATGATCATTCCAATATTTTCATCTATCTATAATAAATTTGGTTATGTCTTGAATATAGCATTTGTCCCTAATTTATGTGTTGTGTATTTTATCAAATAATGTTTTCCCCTGAATAGTTCTTAAGATTTTCATTTCGCATGTTCTTATTATTTGTTTAGTTTTTGTTGTATCAACCCTAGTTTCTGCTCCATATACGATAACTGGTCGAACTATCGTTTTGTATATGCGGGCTTTGCTTTCTATTGACATGTGTTTGTTGCGCCAAATTAAATCTTTCATATCCTGATATTTGTGCTGCTTTATCAGCTTGTTTCTTTACTTCTTTTATTACATTTTTAGTGTTTGTTATTAATACACCTAAATAATTGAATTCTGACACTTGTTCTATAATTTTTCTTTCCACTTCTAATTCGCATCTTACTGGTTCTTTTGATATTGTTAAGCATTTTGTCTTATTCGTGTTAATTTCCATATTGTATTTTCTGGAATATATATTAAATTGATGTAAAGATCTTTGTAAATTTTCTTCAGATTCTGAAAGGAGAATGACATAATCTGCTTTTAACAAGTGTAATAAAAATATAAGTAAGTAATCAAAACAGAATACCCAAACAAATGTTAGGATATCAACCTGCAGGAAGAAGAAGACCAGGACGTCCACTCAAAAGACTTTTGGATGGTTTTTCTCTTGAGGCCGAAAGAGGTCAACAAATGGCCTAAATTCGTGAATGTACTATGATGATGATGATGATGATGATGATGAAGTAATCAAAATTATTTTTATATAATTCATTATAATGTTTTGTTCTTCCACAGAGATCCGGAATATATTTGCTGCTGTCGTTTAGAGAAGAAATGTCGGTACATCTAATTAAAATGGCACGGCTTTGGAAACATCTGATAGTTACAATTATTTTCATCAATCTGCACACTGCTAGAAGTTTCGAGTGTCCCAACGTCTGTAAATGCCCTACATCAAAAAGTGTGCTGTGTCATTCCATGAACATAACCAGTTTCCCAAATAATTCATTTGGAGAAACCACAAATTTCAACATATCTACAAACAATATACAGCATCTAGAAGAGGAAGCATTCTTCAAAATAAATCTTGTGAATGTTGAAATGTTAGATTTGTCACATAATTTAATATCTGAAATTCACCCTCAAGCATTCTATGGACTACACAACTTAACAGAGATATATCTGCAGGACAACAATTTAAAGGAAATTCAGCCTGAAATGTTTAAACCAGTTTCAGAACTGAAAGTTCTTAATTTAAAAAACAACAGCATACATTTCAATGATAATACGTTACAAGATTTGATTCTGCTGGAAAAGTTGAGCATTACGATGAAAGGAAAATTCAACGAATGCATTTTTGAAAAGTTGAAAAAACTGAAGGAATTAGATATGCATTTGGTAACATATCATTGTGATAAAGAAAAGGAGAAGATATTAAATTGGGGAAAGAAAAATAATGTTGAAGTTCTATTTGATTGTGAAAATCCTAAAGAATTCGGAATACCACAATTTCCACCTGCAAATCATTTTTTGTATAATTATCCTAAAGTTATATCACGAGAAGAATTTTTCATCGGGATCGTAATTGCTGTGGGAGTTGTGATTCTTTTAATTACTACGTTGGTTGTTTTGACAGTAACAGTTCTTCGGTCAGATAAGATGTCTAAAGAACTGGATGACCAATTGGATATGAGTGACTTTGAACCGTATAGGGGAAATCTCTCTCCAACAGATAGCAAGGAATATTATTTCCCTACATCACGTGACAATATTCCGAAATTTATGGAGGAAAGTAACATTGAAGCAGAACGCATTATTCCAAACGACTTGGATGGTCAAATGTATCATAAAAACAATGTTCGGAATTCGTTTAAATGATGTCCATTTATTGATTTGAAGATTATTTTCATGTCTAATTTCAGTAATTTATGTGTTTGTAAAATGGCTGGAACATTACAGTACTAGTAACTGAAATGGATGCAACTATAATAATAATAATAATATAATAATAATAATAATAATACTTTATTTATTCTGGCAGAGTTAAGGCCATAAGGCCCTCTCTTCCACTCAACCAGCACAAATGCAAATAAATATTCGACAAATATAGATATACACTATACTAATTATAAACAGTTAAGATACAATAAATGTAGCAATGTAAATGTCATGTACAAACAACATTTTATAGGGTAATAACAATAATGATACGATAATAGTAATAATAATAATAATAATAATAATAATATAAATATGATACATTATACGGGAAACACCAATTAATATATATAACTATATATATAATATATATACTATCAACATATGTAAGCCCTATAACCTTGTCAAACTTGAAGAAAAAATCATTTTACAAGAAAACAAGCTAAATTAATCACAAGTAATTCCACGCTTGATTTCCAAATTCTCTATGTAAATTCACTCCTCACTTCGTGAGTCGTGAATTTATTGATAATTTGGAAATCAAGTGTGGCATTTGTTAGGACTATTTAACGAATAAAATTAAGCTATTTGCTCACAAAACATTATTAACTATAGTTATTTTAAAATATTCATATATTTAATGTAAACGGCGATGTTTGAAAACAAATTAGAAACGATTGGTACGCTTCTTTTGTTCATCACTGCAACCAGATCATATTATTTATTGCCAAAGGATCGCAATATTGTAAGAATGCACCCTAGTGGAGAAATTTATAACCAACGTTATAGGTATTAATTTATTTCTGATGTCCTATGACGTAAATATGTCAATTATATTTTTCTGCAACGTTATTTCCTGGAAAATAATCCGTTTAAGAAAGTGCAAACAGTGGTTTCCTTTTTTTTTATGGTATAAGCAATTGTTACAAATGTTTCTATATTATCTCTCGTATGCGCTATGTGTTGACATTCATGCACTATATATATATACAATCTGGTAGCCGTAATTCTTGGAGAGTCAGTCACTGCAAAATAATGCTTATGACCTACTCAGAATGTTAAAAAGGATGTGCTTTATTTATTATGATAAACTTTAGTTGGTAAATTTTAGGCGAAACATGACAGTGATTGGTTGTAAATAAAACATCATTGAAATGTGATTGGTCATTAACTCTCATTTGGGGCATGAGTTAAATAGTCAACAGAAATTATTTATGTATTTATTTATATACAGATTTGTAATGTTTACACATCTTTCTGTGCCTAAAGTTTTATTTTCTTTCTGCACTCGTCTCTATCCATCCACTCCATGTCCTCCAGTCCTCTTGTTCTCATTCCAGTTCTTATTTCCTGCATCCACGAATTTCGAGGTCTTCCTTTCCATCTTCTTCCACGTGGACATAATTCCAAGAGAAATTATATGGATATAAATAATAAGTTCGTATCATCAATAATACAGGAGGGGTTGAGAACAAAAATGGACCAACACTATATTTTATTCTTTTAAGGAAAAAAGTGATAAGTTATAAAGTAACACATCTAATTGCAGATGTAAATTAGACATTAATTTTTTACTGTGAAAAAGAACAAATACACCATTGTTGCTCTGAAGAAATGTTTATATTTTGAATCCAAATTAACATATAACTGTAATTTTTAATTTTTGGACTAAGTCAATTTTTTCTCTAAACACCTCAAATGATTTGATTGTAATGATAGTAGAATAAATTATTATTACTTCTACTTTTACTTTATTTCCAACAAGAGAGCTGTTAACCATAGCATGTCGTAACCAACCTTCAAATTTCTTCCAGAGAGTGTTATGATGTACCAAGGACGTATTAAAAAATCTGCCGTTTTTAACTGCAAGGCACTAAAATGCAGCGCTAAATCTCTCATTCAAATTATTCATTCATTATGAGAATTTTCCTTATCATTTACCAATCTTGATAATTAACACGAATTTTAAAAAAAATACATAAATGACTACGGACTTATAGATAATCAATCAGTTTGTAAGAAACATTCACAAATTTCCCTTAATTAAAGTTCTCCATCGTTCTCTGTCCTCTGTACCTTCATCTGTTACATCAAATTTCCTCATTGAATTCTGAATGTTATTCTTCCAGGTTGTTCTTGGTCTTCCTTTTCTGCTCCTTCTTTGAATGTTCCATGTTTATTTGGCCTTTGGTAGTCATTTAAACTACAGGTAAGTAATGACAAGTCCTGATTTGGTGGATCGGATAACCCACACAACCTACCGTCCACGTCGCGTCCCGCTTCGCTCCACTTCGATTTACTCAAGTAGGGACGTTCATCCAACATTCCATGTTCCTAGGAACATGTCCCTATTTTGAGCCTTGGCATGGGTTTTCTGAAGTAGTCCCCGCCTGAAGAACCGAATGGGGGACTATTTGACCCCCAGTTGAACCCATGTCTGCATTTATTGACGGTTGTATTTTTACGGTGAAAGATCGTCACTCTTTCGACCAAGGTACTTTTTTTCGTCTGGCTTATCACCTTCTACCAGTCCGGCATGAGTAACCCTATCGGCAGCAATGCTACCGCCAGCATAGCTCCCAATGGGGAATGAAAGACGTGCATGGAAGCTTCTTGTAGGAAAACCAGAGGGAAAACGCCCTGTTGATAGACCAAGAATGAGGTGGGAGAATAGCATTAACTATGATTTGAGGGAAGTAGATTATACAGGGGATGATTGGATCAGGATAGGGACGTATGGAGAGCTTATGTCCGCTCGGCCATGAACCATCGGGTTCGATAGTGCCAGTGAGTTAGTTAGTTAGGGACGTCCATCTGCTTTGTACAGTGGGTTGCCACTGCTTCATACTGCCTTCCATTTTAGTGCCTTGACAATTATTAAAATCGGCCGCGGTGGACTAGTGGTTATGCTCCTGCCTCTGGTCCCGAGGGTCGCGGGTTCTAACCCGGCCGAAGTCGATGGATTTTTTAGGATGGAAAAATCCAATGAGCAAGTCCTCCGGGAGGGACTTTAAGCCGTGGGTCCCGAGTCTGAAGATTTTCAGGCTCGTAAAAGATCCTTAAGCCTGAATGAAAAGGCCTCTAAGCAAAATTTACCGAATTTTCCAGTCCTAGTACTACCTTGGTTTCCTAGATGTCAGTATGAGGCTGAACGCTGACGACGGACCACTCAAATGACATCTATACGAAAACAAGTGTAACTAAATTTGTATGGTTGAAATTCTTCCCTGTAGGGGGAGAGCGCCTAAATCTCTGTTAAGGGAAAACATGGGCTTACATTACATTATGTCCACCGCTGTGGTCTGGAGGTAGCATGCTGCCTTGTCACGCAGCGGGCCCGGGTTCGATCCCCGGTCGGACAGTTTTTCTGGGTGAGGTTTTTATCGGGGTTTTTTCTCACCTGTAAGACAAATGTCAGGAAACTTTAAGGCGGGATTACGTTGTCCCGATGATATGATGGGTGATGATGATGATAGTGGTGCGCCAGGAGAGTCCTTAATCCTAAGCTTAATCTAAGATGAATATGAATGATGATGATTGCGATGGCCATATGATGTTCGGGGACCGTTTGGGCCTATAAGTTTTCCTGGCATTTGTCCTACAGGTGAGGAAAAACCCCGATAAAAACCTCACCCAGAAAAACTGTGCCGACCGGGGATAGAACCCGGGCCCGCTGCGTGATAAGGCACCACGCTACCTCGAGACCACAGCGGTGGACTCACCCTGTATATACAATGTATATATATAAAGCGTCACTGCTATCAAGTAAAAATATTATCTTTAATTTGCTTACTTGTTATAGTCAGCCACTAGGTGGCAGTGAAGACCGAGTTCTCGCGACATCTAGTTAAAATGGAGAATATAATATATATATATAACATATAACTTCCCAGGTTGTGAAATATCACACACAGCGGAAACATATAAATAACAAACTAAATAAGTTTAATTATATAACAAGAAAATTAAAAAGAACTTTGAAAAATAAAACCAGGAAAGACTCTACAATGAAATTATACAAGACAATGGCAGTGCCTATTATTACTTATGGATCCGAAACATGGACAGTGACAACACAACAATCTGCCAGGATACAAGCTGCTGAAATGAGATTCCTCAGACCAATAGCAGGATATCAAAGAACAGACAAAAAACATAACACAGAAATAAGACAACAACTAAAAATAGAGGAATTAAACTCAACAATAGAGAAATACAGAACAAACTGGAAAGAACACTTGGCAAGGATGACTGAAAATAGAATACCAAAAGCAGCATACAACTATTCACCACGAGGAAGAAGAAGTTTGGAAAGACAAGGAAAAGATGGAAAGAGCAGCAATTTGGAACCGGAACAGGCTAGTAAGTAAGCGTAAACCGTGAAGAAGCATATATATATAAGAAAAATAAGTGTTTGATTGGATTCGCCTGGTGGTGTACTGGATAACACGCTGGGGTACCAACCCACAGATCCGGGTTCATTCCGTCCAGGCATTTATTTTTCTTATGTCATATATATATATATATATATATGTGTGAACTGAGGTAAAGAAAGGAAGATTAATTAACTTAATTTCTAGAGGGGTTGTTGCCCAGTTTTCGAGTGAATAATATCCAGTAACCCAAGCATTAAATTTAATATATTATCTTTTGTTTTTATTTATCACCGCGGATTAATACTGTGGTGTCAGGTATTGGACACTGTAGTCCAGGCTACCAATTATACGCGAGTAGGTGGGTATAGCTGCATTCATCATCTAAACAAATCCCTTGAGGTACTCCTTTATGCGAGCCGATAAAGACTTCAAATACGCCAACTAGCGCAGGAATGCCAACATTTATAATAAATAGTCGAGAATTACGTGCATCTTATAGCCTCAATCATCGTGAACAAGTGAATGTACAGTTTCAAAAGTACAGGGTGATTCAAATTATTACTCATATTTCTGAACACGTAGAAATTCATTATATAATGGAAATGGACAGCTAATGGCAAATGAGGGAAATTTTGAGGAAGTGGCTGAATTCAAATACTTAGGAACAATAATCACAAAT